>VURO01018448.1:18987-37917 GCA_015108175.1 Pelvicachromis taeniatus | reverse complement strand
TTAAAGTCTGAAACTGAGACCTGCTTACTACGACCACTATGAAGCTGTGCTTGAAGCTGTCCTGTGAGCCATCTATCATGCAAGCTGTTAACTCTCAGAAACTTGTCTCAAAAACTAAAAGTGTTATGATGGTCTGTCTTGCTTTCATTGTTATTTGCCTTTTTCTCGCCAGTACAATACTGTTCAACTGATGCTGACGATGGTATGGTACCACATTGTGTTCCAGCACAGCTTTTATGCAGACAGAGGGGGTTGTTAGTAATCCAGAAAAGTAGGAATTAGTAGCTCCAGCTTTTAAGGCTGGATCAGCCTCCACTGCTGCAGAACAACTTTACACTAATAACAAGGCCTTTTTCTATCATTTTGAAATGTACATTATTTTTCATTTTTGGATAACCTTGCCATTTTTTTAACCTCTGGCAGTTCACCGCTTATCTTTGTACTAGTTCAAGCTATTTATTGGCTTTACGACTTGAATTGCAAAAAATAACAGAATAATTGGTGTGTTCTAAAACTTTTGAACAGTAGTGTAAGTTACTTTTACGTTGATGTTCCCCACAGCTTCATTCAGAGAGAAAGAACAGAGAGTCACACTTCCTGGCCCAGTATCACACACTGTGAGGAATGTGACAATAAATCAAGTGACATATCATGCCATCATCTTTAGACATATAAGGCCAGAAAAGGGTGGAGTGCTGGGTCTCTGAATCTGCCCTCCATCAGCCCTCCTCTGCAGTTTTATTATTAGTTGAATGGGAGTTACTGGCATTCCCGTTTCCTGAAGGCAGTGGAGGAGAAAAGCCTGAATATGGCTTTAAAAGTGTGATATGTGACAGTTTAAAGTGTCCATACTGATTCTACTGTACTATATACTGTGAGACGTAACTGATGAAGTCACTGCTGTTCTTCATCCCACACATTTAAATGCATCCATCTTTGTCACTGCAGAGAAAAATCCATTCACTTTCACAAACAGATCCAGCTGCTCTCCGAGGCTGTGGCTATGTGATAGACAGTATAATGGCAGCATGAAAGGTGGAACCTGGCGTTTGAGTCCAACCAGCATGAAAGGCTTAGATTAATCTCTGGTAACCTTATACTGACCATGACGAGCACAGCCTGCTCTGCACCAGTGCAATCATCTGATTCAACAAAGTTTGGCATGAATCTGAAAATTACATATAAAATTGTAATTTCTAGCTTGTTTCCATCTCTCTCAACACCAACACTTGCTAAATCGTCGTCGTACTCTCCTGGCCTCTCTTTCTATTGTAAATGCTTTGGAGTCTGAAGATGAACTGAACTGGGGTACTGCTGACGTCTGTATTTACATCGGAGAGTCTGACAAATTACAGGGTTTTTTCCACTGGTAAATACAGTAAACACTGTACATTTAGCTAACAGACACACTGGGATCCAAACTGCACAGAAACTGTTTGGCGATATTTGTTAAGCTGTTGGAAAAGTTCAAAAACATTTCAAAATTGATTGCCACTTTAAAAAAAAAAAAAAAAAGTTGCTCTAGCTAGATCCTTGAGTGCTGTGACCACATCTTCATGGACATCTGAACCATGAACACATCACAGCAATGAGAAGGAAACAAGAATATGGTAAAAGAGTCAGCGAATCATGGGATGACATTCCTTTCTTATGATTGTGCCAGTACCTCAATGCATTCACCTGGAAACAATGTCAGGCTGTAGCACATGAAAAAAACCTTACCTCACTTATTATCATGTACTAATTAGCCTATCAGATTTAGTTGCTCACTATTTGACCTTTCTGGAATGCTACTCTGATCCACTTTATCCACCTGACTACAGATGACATGATTGTACACTCAGTACTGATAGTCCCTGATCAAGAGTCAGCACAAAGGGATTCTGGAGGGATTTCCGGACTGCTCAACTCTTCCTGTTACTGTGGTAATGGTGACCTAGATAACCAGTAATAAAAAAAAGTTGGTCATACTGATGAGTGACATGGGGTAAGATGAATTAATCTCTCTACAATACCTCCTACTGCTTTCACTTGCACGAACCATTTCCTTAATACCAAGACTGCATTTTGCTTGTAAGTGTGTGAGGTGTTGCACTTTAAGTTCTTACCATGAGTCTGAGTCCAGGCCTGAAGGATGCAGTGTTTCTCCTCAGAGCTGTACACCAGCGAGTTAGGGTGGGTGTCCAGCAGATGGCTCTTTATGTGGTCCAGGTGAAGTGAGGGCAGCACTGCCCCACACACCATGCATAGCAGCCGACCGGCATGAGACTCGTATTCCATCAAGAACTCCTGACGGAACCAGGCATGAAGCGAGTCGTTCAGGTAGCGTTCCAAGATCTGTGCTGATGGCTCGGGCAGGTACTGCTCCTCTTCTTTAGGCTGTGGGGCTTCACCCTCCACAGAGCAGGGAGTCAGGCTGATGGGTTGCTGTGATTGCTCCTGGACTGTCATGGGGTCTGCAGTTTCTGCTTACAGTAGAGACGATAGTTATTATCAAATTAACAAAAGCAAGGAAACAGCATGGAAAAATGGAATGATCAAGCTTTAGACTTGTAGTTGTGTCAAACAAAAGCAAGGTATGGCACTGTATTAGCTTTGTTTCCAGCAGATAGGTAACTTCAGGTGTTTATACGTTGGACACATTCCGATTTATATGATTACTTCACGGTTATTATAGATAGGTAGATATAGTGTCTTCAATCAGCCAGGACAAATTGCCTTTTTGTCCTAATAACAATGAAAAAAAAATCCCAAAGCATGTTTCCTCCAGAATACCATGCTGAAAGATGCTGCTGACTAAAGGAAAGGTGTTTTGTTTTTTTACTCTTTTTCTGAACCTGTGATGGTTTTACATTTGGGAAACTTCCCTAGCAGCTACAAAAGTAATGCTACTTTTGTGAAATCACCAAAATGTGAAATCTTTTTTTTTCTTAGAGTGAGCTTGAGCTGGTTCTGATGGAAATGTTTTGCAGCATTTTACCATTGTTTTTACATAAAGTAATATATGCCACAATCTGCACTTTTCTGCCACCTACTGTCAATCATGTGTGTGAACACATGGAGTGGCTGCGGCTCAGGAGGTAAGAGCAGGCCATCTGCAAATCAGAAGGTTGGTTGTTCGATCCCTAGTCTGCATGCCAAATATTCTTGGGTAAGATAATAATCCCAATTTGTGTGTGAATGTGTGTGAGTGTTAGATAGAAAGCACTGATGTAGAAAAAGTACTTGTGTGAGTGGGTAAAAATGCATACTGTATAAAGTGCTTTTAGAACTGCGGTCGAGTAGAAAAGCACCATATGAGAACCAGTCTATGTAGCATTACCATACAGTCACTCCTTCTGATACGGGTTATGTCATGGCTGTAGTCCTCTTTTACTACATGGACACGGCGTTCGTCTCAGTAAAGACAAACTCCCAGCCTTCATGGTTACTTTTCTTATCTACAATGCACATCACAGGGTCAGTGGTTCAGTCTCTGTTTGCATTTCCAGGCGTTAGGATAGCAGCTCCATTTCCATTGGTGTGTATGAGTAATGTTATTTTTGTCAGGCAAAAAAGAGTGCTATACTATAAATACTCTAATTTCTCTCTGTAATATTAAATAAGCAACATACACTACCTTCAAACAGTCACATGTCCAATCCAATCAAACATTACATCCTCATTACCTCCTCACACATAACCACGCCATGATATAAATTCATACTGCCACCAAACATGAGCGTTTGAGAAAAACGCAGATTTAAACCAACCTATGTGTAGTCCTACCCACCGCCAGTATGTTGACCTGAGTGCCTAGTGTCCTCTTCTCCCTGAAGTGAAGGTCCAGAAGCAGAGCTGTATAACTTCTGACCTCCCCCCAAACTCAGGTGGCTCTCCCACCCTGAGCGGATCACCTCTTTGTCGGCAGCGCTCCACAGCAGGGAGTCTGGGTGCTTCTGTCTGATGTGCCTCTTGATAGTGCTGAGCTTCAGAGTGGCCAATGAACTACCGCACACCATGCAGATCATGCCATGCCTCTGGGGGTCAAAGTCCATCAGGTACTCGCTGCGCCAGTACTCATGGTAGTACCGACGATGGTCACGGCCTGGAATCCGGCTCAGGCCTGGACGTGAGGCTCTCTGCACCCTGGGTTTGGTTCCAGAGGGCCCAGGGGTCAGGGAAAGGAGGAGGGGGTGATCTGGGCTCTCTGTGATGCTCCAGTAGCTGGTGCCTGGTGATCTGACAGGTGTGACCACACCACTCTCTGATTCCACCTCTCCATGGCCATTGGCAAGACCGTCTCCTTCAGACAAGAATAAGACAGATCAGACCAACAGGTTTCAATACATGTTGTTTTTTTAACTACAAATCTGTTAGACATGTGCAGCCTGCATTACTACAGACACCCAATCCTAGACTTTCTCCTCTATCACCAGTCCTCATAGATGGACTCGTTGTTTTGGTAAATATGATAGATATGCTTTTTATTTTCATATTTTTTTGTCTTACTCATAGTGATGAGGTCATTGTTATTCCCTTCCTACCAACAAAACCATGTACTGTATCTGATGCTGGCTCAGAGTTGCTTCAATATAAGAAAGTACTATTTCACATGCTGTAGAGCCACATCATTACATCCCCAAGTTACACATGTCCTTCTTTTCCCAGTATCACCAGTAAAATTGCTAAGAGAAACAATGGTAATGTTAGAGTAGTATGTCAACTTTTATTTGTAACAAGCTAGCTAGTAACACACACCTGAATGCTCCAGAGCAGCAACCTGCCAAACACTTCAAAGTGATGATGATCAAGGTTTAACAAGGTTCTTGACAGAAAGACCAACACAGACACAAGTATAGGTGCATTCTGACATTGTTGTTCCAGTCCTCTCCAGCAATGTCTGCAGCACATGTAGCTGTAGTGCATCACAGCTGGTGGTGCAAACAGAAGCAATAACTTCATGTTGCTAATGCAGGGGTCTAAAACTTAAATGTTACACAGATGGTTACTAAAATGTAGTCTTTTGTTTGTTATTTAAAATTTCAAATATAGTAAACCAAGACAAAACTGCAAACGTGAATGCAATTTTTTTTTAACAGGAAAAACTTCCTGTTAAAAGGGAGTTTTTCCTTCCCACTGTCGCCAAAGTGCTTGCTCATAAGGGGTCATATGAGTGTTGGGTTTTTCACTGTATGTATTATTGTAGGGTCTACCTTACAATGTAAAGCGCCTTGAGGCGACTGTTGTGATTTGGCGCTATATAAATAAAATTGAATTGAATTGAACTAACTGAAGTCTTTCATTGAGCTACCAAATAAACACCTTGGTCCTGTATTTCTGTCCACACACGTGGCAGCACTGCTGCTGTCATTGTGTTCATATTTAACAAAATCAAAATGCAGACATCAGTGTCACATTAGTTTTTGACTCGCTCGCTGAGCTAACACAGCCAATCCCTCAACATGTTTGTACTCTCTGCTCTCGTTGTCTTCATATTACATCATTTTTGCTTTTTAAAGAACTTATTTTAACATTGCACTCAACAACAAACAAATCCTCCCTTACAAAAAAAGTAAGTTCAAAGGCCAAATTGCTTTATATCTTCATGTCAATATACAAAGTCCTCAGAGGCCTCTATGCATTCCTGTGAAAAACTAAGTACATCCTTACTGCTTCCATTGGCATTAAAAGATTCATTAGGTACTACTACAGGTACTACTAATCAAAGTCCTTTGAGCATCATCTATAAAAGCAGAATTGTTTGGCGGGTTGTCGATCTGGAGCACAGGTGTGTGTTAACACAATTCTACAATCTTTCCAGTAGAGGATGTCCCAGTAAATTCACCTCAGGGTCCGATCATGCAATTCCTCCAAGAAAGTGCTAAAAAAACCCCAAAAAAACCCCAAAAGACAACCCAAAAGGATCCATCTTTCAGGCCTCCGTTATTATATTAAATGTTGAAGTTCATGACAGCACAGTTAGAAAAACACTGAACAAGTATCACCCGTTAAGAACAGTTAGCAGGAGAAAGGCTCTTCTTGCTAAAAAAGAATGGTTTAGGTTTTTAAAACTGCATCTGAACAAACCAAGACTTCTGAAATAATGTTGATTAGTCAGATAAGATCAAAGTGGAGACATTTCCCCGTAATGTACAGAAAGCTGCTTGGAGAAAACCAAACACAGCATATTTTGCTGCTACATTAGCTGAGCATCTTACAGTGTGTACCAAAGTATCATGAGGCTACTTATCTGACAGCCAGAACTCAGTTCTGCACCACACCATGGTGTTGCAATGCTCCAGACCTCAACGTGATTTTAATGCTGTGGTGGGACCTTAAGTTAGCTGTGTGTAAATGAATGCCTACACATCTCATTACCTGACACAATGATGTAAGAGTGCGCCAAGAATCCTCCACAAATAAGTGAGAGGCAGATAAAGTCATCAAAAATGATGACTTAAAAGTCATTGCTGCTGAAGTTGGTTCTATGAGCTACTGAATCATGGGGTGTACTTAGTTTTTCACATCACTCTATGGCAGGGGTCTCCAACTCCAGGCCTCGAGGGCCAGTGTCCTGCAGGTTTTAGATAACACCCTGGGTCAGCACACCTGAATCATTTGTTAATGATCACCAGATGTTGTTGTGCTTGTTGTTTCATTACTGATCAGTGAGCATATCCTATGGCAGGGGCCTCCAACTCCAGGCCTCGAGGGCAGGCCTGGGTCAGCACACCTGAATCAAAGGATTAGTTCATTAGCAGGCCTCTGGAGAACTTCAAGACATGTTGAGGAGGTCGTTTAACCATTTCAATCAGCTGTGGTGGATCAAGGACACATCTAAAACCTAAGGGACAAAGCCCTCGAGACCTGGAGTTGGAGACCCCTGCTCTATGCAGTCCTTTCTTATCAATCTCAGTATCAGCCGATAATCCCATTTTTGAATGTTTGTTCTCCCTAAAATCCCATATTGGTCTCCAAAATCCAGTTGAGCTCTGGTTCTTCATTCTAGACAAGGAAAATTTTGCAGCTGTTCTCAAACCATTTTTGGAAATGAAATGATCTGACACTCAACATTCTCTAGTCTTACTGACCACTCAAAGCATTTTAGACTGTGAGCCACATTTCACTGTAAATTCACACCAAGCTTTATTCTACACATTTTAAGCACTTTACCTGTTTGACATCCATGGCTAATTTAGAATCAACAATTAATCTAACGTGCCCATCGCTCTGATCTGACCCTTTAACTGCCGATGTTAACGGGCATCTGTGCAACTGTATGGTAATATGAAGTAGAAGGTTCATTAAACAAAGACATGTTTGCCATTGTTTTTTGTTTAAAAACAATGTGAGCAATTGTTATCAAAAGTCATGTAAGATAACATTCTTTAAGGGGCTGGAAGACTTGATATTGGAAGTGTGACTTTTAAACAGTCTGTAAAACAAAGAATATAAAATGCATTTAGCACTACTTGCTAAAACTTGTTTAAAATTGTTGAAGCTGCTGCTGAATATCATGGAAGCTGAATCCTGGCATACTCAAAAATAAATCCCTGTTAGCATCTGACAGAGACCAATAAAAACAATATACACCTGAACATCAGCCAAGCTTCGAGCAGAACAATCTAGTTTCCATTAATATGAAGTGATTCAGGTAAAACTCGTTTAGTTTTCACATAAAGGCTGTACACACAGGTCTACGTGGACAAGCAGATTTCTATCTCACTGGGGATGAGTAACATTTAAATCGTGTGTTTAAATGATACCAATTTTTAAAAAACAAAGGATTACAAAATCAAAGATTACATCAGAGAAAGTAGGAGAATTATCATGGAAGCAAACTGTTAGGTCTAATATTGGTAGACATGTCTTTCAGGCTAGAAATGCCTTTCAGAGCCTTTCAGTGACTGACAGCTTGAGCTTAAAACAGATAAAGTCACGCTGCTGTCATTTGTTAACCAAGCATAACTTGCTTAAGGACATTTTATCGGTCAGCTTGCACCTTCCATGAAAGGATAACCCTGTCTTTTTAATTTTTCTTCTTCAGCGTTTATTCCGCTCTTTGACAGGTCTGAGACAGTCTGTACCTCCGCTGTCCACTAGGTGTCAGCAGTGTGCGCCTTTCGCCTGGCTGCCTGCGTGCAGTCGAGCCTTTGTTTATAGGAGCCACAGAGACGGAGGGGCCATGCTGCTCCATGGCTTTGTCCCTAACACGGATTAACTGGCTGCCTGACAATGGCTGTGTCTCTGACAGCCACGCAGACCCACTTAGCGTTGGAACAAAAACAAGAAAATTAACACTAGATGTGTGTTTTTCGCTCTTTACCTACTATGTCGCTCTCCTCTTGCGTGGTTTCCTCCTGTCCGCTTGTTATTAATGAGAGCAGCTCCGGCTGATAGGCACAGCGGAGCTTCACGGGCTCCCTCTGCCCCGCTCCTTTCTCTTCCATCACTGGATCGCTGCTGTTGCTTTAGTCGTGGTTGGCGGTGCTTCGTTCACTGGGTCGTGTTGCCGTCGTGGGGCATGTCACCCTCACAACAACAACACGTTCACGCCGCTCCGCAGCGTTCGACACGCATCTGCCAGGCGCACTATAACGAGCCCACCGCCGAGGAGCCCGTGCTCTCCGCGGTCCCCCCACGCGCCCCGCACGGGAGCCAAGTTAACTTTTCATGCAAGCACACAATCATAAATCCACCGGCGAAAAGGGCCGCTGCTCCGCGGTGCTCGGTGGAAGCGCCTCGGCCCAGGCCTCTACTCATGAATTTTTAGGCTCTTGCTTGTCTTCAGGGTGGGGAGCCGGACTAGGGGCCCCTGGGGCTCCTTAAGGGGCTCCTGGGTAAATTTAAAGAGACAGTAGCAGCTTCGACGATGCACACCCACCCCGGGGGGGCAGAGGGAGCAGCAGGCGCTAATACCGGTAAGCTGCTGCTGCTGTCCCACAGCCGCGACATGAAGGCAGAGCACCGGTTAACCACGAGGCGGTGAGTCGGGGCCCCTCAGCAGCTCCTGCTTTGTACCGGGGCCGCACGTGCTGCTTTCATGTGTCACGCTCCGTCACACACATCTGTGCAGATGTTCGGCTGAGCGCAGCGGAGACTGAAACTAACATGTGTTCATGACTTCCTTCTCGATTAGTAAACTTGTCTGAGGTGACATATTGCGACTGAAACCTCTGATACACGTCTGAACAGTGGGACACTAACTTAGTTGATGGCCTTGGTTGTAAACAGTATCAAACTGATATTAATGCTATTAAAATGAAAAATGTTGCACCTACTTAACTCACACCTTTAGAACACAAAGATATACATAAGTTTAATTAACGTAGCACACTAGCTATAGTCTTGCTGTGACGTCAATTTGGTTTTTTCAAACCGGATCCACGTTAACGGAACTGCTCCTTATTTCACCGGGCCGTGGCTCCCAGCGCCCTAACGTTTAAAAAGGAGACTTTCCATTGACTCTTGTCTGTCCGTCAACCCTTCCCTCGTGATCATTTGGTCGCTGTGCAGAAAAGTGGATCTCTGCTTGAAGCGTGTGCGCATGAATTCAGGTCATGTGTAGAAAAAGACAATAAATCAATGGACCTTTGTGCAGCTGTGTGGGACCTCTGTGTCCCGGCACCACATTATATTCGGATGGTTTGGACGAGTCTCCTGTCACAGACAGACAGAGAGGGGGACTGGTGACAGGTTTGTAAAATCCATTTAATGATACCCAGTGAATGGATGTGGCGTGGAAAGGAGGGGGCGTTGTACACTACTGTCTCTATGTACACAGAGACACACACACACACAGCCAGCATCCCACATCCTGGTACTTTTCAGCGTTGTCAAGGCAGCCTGAGCACGACTGGCGGAAAGTAGCTGCAGTGTCCTGGCTGAATATCTGTGCAAAAACGCCCCCAAAGTGTCCCGGAAAGTTAAGTGCCGCTAAAAGGTAACGGACGTGCATGTTTTCTGTCGCTCGTGCTTCCGGGCGTGCGGCTTTGCGGCTCTAATCTGCGGCTGTTCTCGCGGCTTTTACACGCAGACAGGCGCCAGTCCGCGAGGACCAGAGCAGGAAGATGTTGTCCATTGTGCCGCTGAGAGACACAACGATTCAGGCACCATTTCCGCTCTAGTGCGATCGCTTTTCCACGGCCGCTCTGCGTGTTTTGCTGTAGGTTGTCCGGCTGAGTGGCACGGTGGCGTTTGACTGAAACACGCTGAGAATAAAGAAAAATGGCAGATAGACTTTGTGATAGAGAGAGGGACAGCTTTAAAGGGACAGCGACACGCTGTTTTCTTCCTGCTTTCTGGAGCCAAAGCACTCCCACACACGACGGCAATTTCATTTATTTCATAGGTATCGCCTGAAATCTTACACTGAAACTCGTGTTTCATGCGAGAATCTCCACAGATGTTGTGACAGAGGAGGTGGGCGTTGTGCACGTATTTATTGTCTCCTGTTTTGCACTAAATCCTGCTGGAGTGATTGCATAGAGACCCTATAGCACGTCAGTGCTCCGCTGAGACCACCTTACTCCATGGACTTCATTTACTTTCAGTTAATCATGAGGCACAAAAATGTGATTTAAACAGGTAAAATGACTTTGGTTGAACTTATTTGGTGAGAATAAAAAAAACTTATAAATTGTTACATTTTAGTAAATAGCTATTTAACTCTTTAATACTATTTTCACAGTCTTTGCTAAAATTCTAATTATCAGTAGTTTGTAATTTGTTTATTAACTTGTGTTGTTAGTGTTTTATATACAGCATTGTATTTGTTAATGATCACCAGATGTTGTTGTGCTTGTTGTTTCATTACTGATCAGTGAGCATATCCTATGGCAGGGGCCTCCAACTCCAGGCCTCGAGGGCAGGCCTGGGTCAGCACACCCGAATCAAAGGATTAGTTCATTAGCAGGCCTCTGGAGAACTTCAAGACATGTTGAGGAGGTCGTTTAACCATTTCAATCAGTTGTGGTGGATCAAGGACACATCTAAAACCTGCAGGACACTGGCCCTCGAGGCTTGGAGTTGGAGACCCCTACTCTATGGGTTGAATCACAGCTAAGAACATACTGGTGTGAACGCAGGGCTGCCCTGAAGCCCTGGGGTGCTGTTTTTGAAGGGTTAATTATTTCCATCAGTTATTTCCAAAGCCCTCATTTTTAAATTTAGAGCAGCAATAGGTGCTACACATTATGTATTAAAAATGGAAAAATATTGTCTTGATGCATGTTCAATCATCCGGAAAGGAAAGGAAATTCCAAAAAACTTCATTCTGTTCATCGGAAACGTTTCGTCACTCATCCAAGTGACATCTTATCTAACTGGTTGTAAACAGCAATCATCGGGGTTATTGCCAAATGTTGAGATTACAACATCAGGAAATTGCTGCGGTACTTTGTGGGAAACACTAAACATACAACACAATACTTAAATAAACATAGAAATTATTTAAAAAGTGCTGAGCAGATTGTTAAACAGCAAATACTTTATGTTAGTTTTGCTGTTGCTTAACAATGTTTATTACACAGTATTTAGGTTATTTTCATGCAAATAACATTCATGCAAAATTTGTTTTCTATTCCTCAGGATATCTGCACACCAATGTGATGTCGAAGATCATAAGAAGTGCTCAGAAGCATGATGCTGCTGATAATGACAGTTAGGATCATGGACTGAGGGGCTACCAAAGCCAATCACTGCTGTTGGATGAGAACTGATGGGCTGTCTAACCTGGCAACAGCATGCCAACTGCAAAAGGTAAAGGTGGCTCAACGTCCCACCGTTACCGGCCAGCCTCAGAGTTTGATGATGCCACGCTTGCCCTAAAGCGAGAGTACTGGAGAAACAAGAAGCGAGAGCAGCGGGCCCGTCTGTCAGAGGAGAGAGAAAGGCACAAACACAGCAACAGCAGCCGGGGAGGAAAGCAGCTCAATGCCCCTGCAGAAGAGAATTCCACTTTGGCCCAGTCCTCAGGTGCTTTGTCTTCTCCTTTGCAGAGTAATGATAATCCATGCAATTCTGTGTCAAAGCACGGAAATGCACTGGGGGATGGTTCACTTGAAACCACTGAAAGCCAAAAGGAGAAGTGGCTCCAGACAGTAAAACTTAACAAGCGTCTGCCTCAGTTGCCAGTGTCGCGTTCCATCTCTGCCAAATCAGCCAGTGGCAACACAGCCACAGGTAAATGTCAGACAGCAAGGGATGCTGTGCACGCCACCAGTTCCACACCCGTGTCCAGTGGAACTCAGCTGAACACAATATCCTCAGTGCCTCCAGTCAGAGTGACCAGAATAACCAATGGCAGCTCCAGTAAAACTGCACCTCAGCCATGTGTGTCTATGCAGGGTGCATCAGTCCCCGGAAACCAACATAAGGCACAAGTTGTATTACCCATTCAGCCCAAAGTCTTACCCACAGGTCTCATTCTTGTGTCCTCTCCATGTGGCCCCACTTCTACTAAAGTAGAAAGCAAAACAGCCATCTCAACACCTCAGAGTGGAACAAAGCGTGCCTTGGTCACCACACAGAGGGCTAAAGGTGTTCACAATGCACAATCTTCTCTGGAGTCCGATGAGGAAAGAGCAGCCAAGCGTCGAGAACAGTGGCGGATCAAAAAGCGAGAGCAGCGAGCAAAGCTTGCAGCTAGCTTAGCTAAAGCCCGAGAGAGGACACAGGGTGCAGAGATGACTTTTCAGAGGCTAATGGCACCAAAAACTGGACACGTGGGAAGCATAGTTTTTCCAGCAAGCCAGAAGCAGTGTCATGCACGGGTCAAAACATCATTTACATCAGTGAAAAGTGAAAACAATAAACTGCAAAGTGGGACAGCCACTATAACTGCTCTGCAAACATCTGATATTGCATCTGTGAAAAAACCAGTAGACTCTCAGGGAAAGGTTCCAAGTTATGGTCATCTTTGCAGCGTTACACGGGGTATCACAAGATATAAAACGCCTAGGCAAAGGTTCATCGAAGCACAGAGAAATTTAATGAACCATAGAAGTCTAAGATGTAAATCCCCAATGCTGCCCTCAGCTTTTGGTACCAGAAGTATGCCCAAAATCAACCCTGGCGACACGGCCGAGCAGACAATAGCTAAACGGAGAGAGTACTGGCGGATCAAAAAGCGTGAACAGCGAGCGAAGCTGTCCATGGAGGTAAAGGTTCGGTTGAAAGAGAGAGATTCTTTGATGAGGAGAGTGAAACGTTACCAGAAAATCCTTGAGGAGATGAGGAAGACTAGAGTACTGACGCAGTCAGCCGGAAGTGCCCTCGCTCACACCCCAGACACCATCGGAGGATTCATCAAAGAGGATGGTACGCTGACTGCTAACATCCCTCAGAGTTCTGTAGATCACAACATAGCAGAAGACAAAAGTGAAGTAGAGTGTCGTGTAGTTTCTACAAACGCTCCTTTGACACAACAACGGTGTCAGCCTGACGCTAAACAGCGAAGTGCTGCTCTCCGGATAAACCGGGCTCCCCCTCCACTTTGCTTAGCTCAGGTGAAAGTCTCTGTTCCTGGACAGCCAGTCAACAAACTGCCAAGACTACTGACAGTTAAACCACAGACTCAACTTGAAAGCACAACTGTTCCTAATTTGCACTCATCAACTATCCAAACTGTGGGTCAGCTCACACTTACTCATCCACAGAGCCCTCTAAATTCAGCAGGTTCAAACGTTAGCAGTTGCGTTATGAAAATGACCATCTCAAGCAGAGCACCGTCGCTGTCAGCCCTGTCTCTGGATACGGGGCTGACGGAGGAGGAGAGGATGGCAAAGAAGAGGGAATACTGGAGGATAAAGAAACGTGAGCAGAGAGCAGCTCGTGCTGTCCAGTTGAGACAGGGTGTTTTACATGCCAGGGCCAGTGCAGCCTTACAAAGGAGGAAGCCTCAGAAGCAGGGGACAGTAATCGCTTTGCCTCAGAGTAGAAATCTCACTGACACTACAGAAAATGCACCACCTCTTTCCAACAACAGCATGCTTTTTCTGCCTCATGCAAATGAAATGAAACACGAGAGTGACTCCATGCCAGCAGCTGACCTAAATTCTCCACCAGAACAAGCCATCTGTCCAGATATCAAACCCCCTACTTCCCCACCTCCAGCACCCCAGCTGGAGTCTGACCCATGTTTGAGTGCAGACAGCCAAACTGCCACTCTGCTAGCTGTGGCCTCCATGAAGAAGCTCCTGGAAGAATCTCTCAGCACAGTGACAGACTGTAAAAGTGAGCAGAACTCTATTAAAATGGAGACAATAGAAGAGGTTTCACAGCAAGACACGAAGCCAAATTTACCTCAGCTCTCTTTTGAAAGGGATGACACGGCTCCTATTGCTGCTGACCTCACTTTGCAGATTAAAAGCTGGGAGGTAGATAGCAAGAAGAAGGCAAGTTTACAAAGCCCTCAACTCAAGAACTCATCGCAGTTGAGTGAGACAGGTCCACCTCTTCCTACTTCCAGTGAGGCAAGTGTGCAGCGTACCAGTGAGCACTCATCTCAGACCCCTTTGAACTACATAGTAAACACCTCCACGGAAGCACCACGCAGAACCCAGAGGCTTTGTGCTAAAAAAGCAGGCTATAAAACCTGCTGTTCTCCAGAGCCACCAAAGCTGCATCACATCACAGCTGTGACCCTGGATAACCTCCAGCCACAGCAGCAGCAGCAGCAGGAACAGCATCAGGCACAAGAACAGAACGACTGCTCCGAATCAACGCGGAGGTACAAAAGTGTGGTGACGGAGCAGAGCGGCTTGACCAGCTTGCAGAGGAAGAGGGAGTACTGGAAGCTGATGAAGAGGCAACAGAGGGCCAAGTTAAAGGCCAGGCAGAAAGACGGAGAGGGGGAGTGCAGCAGCGGGCTCTTCCTCAGAAGCATTCAGGTAACACAAGTAGCATGCGAGAGCTCTTTTTCTGCCAAAGGTGAAGTTTCAGCGCTGATATGGCGTTTTGGTGTGTAGCTAATAGCTAATACTGATCATATTGATAGTATGTTGTTTCCCACTGGTTGCATGGCCCCTGATGTTTTTTTTTTTACAAGGTCAGCTGTGCATCATCATTATCATCATCAGATTCAGCTTCATGTATGACTGTTTTTGATAAATGATTCCTAGTTCTTACCTCAGGATCTGAGCAAGGCAGAAATTCAACAGATAAACACAGAGTTTGTGGAAAAGTAAAGAAGACCGCATTCGATCTTCTTCCTCACCACATTACCATCAACCATATTATCTGCATATAGAGTTCCATTTGATGATTGCAGAAGTGACAAGCTTGACTAAGACCACTGAAATCTGCAGATTGCTGCCAGATGAACCTTTTCTAACTAGTGCAGCCTAACTCTGTATTTAGCTCATGCTATGGACAGAAAATGCAAGCAGCACTTGGGCTTATGGTTAAATGAATGAAAGCTATTGAGTGTTTAGAAGCATGTGCACATAGTGTCTATCTAAAAGAGGGGCTCTTTTTTTTTAGCCCTCCGTGTAATGAGTTCATTTTTTTCACATACTTGAATTTGTATGTATATAATTGGTTTCTGCAGTCAACTCAGTTCTGACTTTGACTCAGTCCAGCTGAAGCTCGAATCACTGCGACACAGAAAAATCTGGCACATGGTATTTGAACAAGAAAAACAAAGTAGAGTATCTGAAGGGGGGGCATTAAAAGCAGGAGCATTATGTGCTCGTTCCCTGACATCTGCCTCACTTTCTGAAAACTCATTTGTTCATGTCATATTTTCTTCTTTCAGACCCCGGGGCTGGTTATTATCAACAGTCTTAAAGGGGCGAGTCCTCCAGCAAAACGAGCCCTCCAGCCCAAACCACCTGTCCCTTCTCCGGACTCAGTGACCAGCATCCCTACCGTTCTGGTGGTTAGCCAAACAACAGCTAATGCTCAACAGTCAGCATGCACGCTCCAGGTCAGACTGCCTATCACCAGCAATGAGTACAGTAGCGTCAAACTTGGCCCTTCACATGCTGTATCCAGCTGTGCAGGAGTTTCTGAATCTCTACAGCTTTCACAAGCATCTAGAAGCACTGATGTAGACTCAGCCCCCACCGTCCCCGCTATGAAGCCACCGGACAAACCACTGTCCAGTATTGACATGCAACTCATTGGTCAAAGTCCATTAAAAATCCCCTCTGCTCACCTTCAGAGTCCCACACACAAGATACAATCCTCCACCCAGCTGGCACCAGTAAGCACCATGGTTCCTCCAAAGCCCATCCCAGGGGAAAGTGAGCAGGACTTTCTGAGGAGGAAGCGGGAGTACTGGAGGATAAAAAAGAAGGAGCAGAGAGCCAGGAAGGCAGTTCGAGACAAGGGAATCACCCAAAGCTTCAACAACTGGAAGACTAGGCTGCCTCCCCTGGATCTACAGACAGAGGTGAGAGTTGCACAGTTACACAAACAACTTGTTTTGTAGCTTACAGGCATGTAATGATTATTGTATTCATATTACATACCATACCATTATATTGAACTTAATAGGCTTAAGATTTGTCTGGCATTTCTGGTTCGGCACTCGACTAGGACATTCTCGCGCTCGTTCTCCTCTTACACTGCTTGTTTCACCTGTAGGGTTCCACAAGGTTTAATCCTGGGTCCATTGATATTTTCCTTTTACATGCTTCCTTTATCATTCAGTCTTTTTGGCATTTCTTATTATTTTTATGCCAACGCTATTCAACTGTACACATCTTTTAAGCTTTACACGCCGAATATTCGGTCCACCCTGGTTGACTGTTCATCCTGGATTAGTGACCGGGACTCCAATAACCGACAAGACTGAGGCCATGATTACAGCTCCACTGGAAATACATTCAAGAATGTGATTGATTTCTTTTGCTCATCTTCAAAGACCAGCATTCGTAATCTCGGTGTATGTGATTCCTTTCTGAACTTCGACTCACATATAAAATGTACCTCACGTTACTTTTGCTTTCATTTAAGGGACATTTCTAAAATGCGAGCTATAGCCTGGTTCTGTGAACTACAGAAAATTGCTCTTGCGTTTGTGACATTGCACATAGATAATTGTAATGCTCTTTTAGCAGCTTAGACGAATCATCGTCTGCAAACAATACAAAATGCTGCAGTCAGACTGGGAACACACTCTAGCAAGCAATCTCACATTGCCCATATTTTACTACCCCTCAAAGGGGTTTGGGCGGGTGGGTTTACACAAAAAAGCTCTGATTGGACAGGCTACAGACGCCGTACGCTTCTTGGTAAACACACTGCTGCTCGCTGTCTTTGCTCACAAGCTCAAAATGATCAGTTGCCCCTCGTAAAAGGCTGAAGACCAGGGGGACCGAGCTTAGCACCAAGGCTCAGGAACAGGTTACCACTCCCACTAAGTTTAGCCAACTTTGTGAAGTGTTTTTAAAACGTTTCTGTTTAATCAGGTCATCTGCTGACATTCTTTTGTTGTTTATGTTATTTATGTCTTTTGTTTTGTTTTAATGTGGTTCTGGTAACATGGGATTAATTGTGTTTTAGTTGTTATAGTGCGCTTTGTGACTTTAGTGTCTGAAAAGCAGTATATACATAAACATTACTTACTTACATGGTTGTGGATCTCAGATGGGAAGGTTATGATGAAAAACAGAAGAAGAGACAACGAAACCAAAAGAAGCACAGAGAACATACAAAGTATGTGACATCAAAAGTGAACAGAAAGCGAACTTTAATGTTTGTTTTTTTAATTAAAAGAATGAACAGAGTCCTTTCAGCAACATCAAGCATGTTCCCCACATCAGTAAGGGGTAAAAACATCAATTAGATTCTATTACAAGCCTGATATCATCATTCGATGCCTGGGACAGATCTCTCAGTGACACAGAAACAGAGCTGTACTGTAGTACTCCAGTAGAAAATGACCGAATTACCTAATGGTCTCCCCGTGTCCCCAGCTTCTTTACCGCAGCCTTTGTTTGGAAGTAAATCTAACCTATCGGACACAAAAACACCAGAAAGGAACTACAAAATATGAAAGACGATGGCAAAGATACATAAAATAATGTCAGTTACAAGTTACAAAACAAAAATAACAAAACAAAAACCACTACAGAAACTCTGCTTCAGCGTCCCTCCAGTCTGACTTGTGTCTAGGTTCACCTTGTTTCAGGTAGCTCATAAAGCGTGACGTCATTGCCAGAATACACTGCACGTGGCCCATCCTTTAGTATTTCACTCCTTGTCTAATCTCTCTAGGAATCTGGTCAGTGGGTGAACACTTCTGAGGAGGCAGAACATCTAATGAGGTGAGAGACTTCTTTTGCTCGCTTCTTTTGATATGTGCATCATCAACACTCAGGATAACACAAAAACCTCCCTTTCACAGCTCCTCAGTGGACACAGATTCAGCATCCTTTGCATACTCAGATTACACAGCACCTATAGAAGGTAAAGTATGTCGCGTCGAACTTAAAGGAGTGCACATCAAATAGTAAAAGTAAGCAAAAACAAAGTCTTCTTTAACTGCCTTCTTAGATGAGTCAGAGCTTCTGTTTGCTGAAAGTGAGGAAGATTCTGTTTCTGATGCTGTGTGGAGGAGCCGCTACCTCATGGACTATGACCCACTCAACCAGCTGCTGGTGTGCATGGTGTGTGGGGAACTGCAATATTCCCACAGCCTCGAGGGAGTGAAGGCCCACATTGATGAGGCTCACCCACACACCCTAACTTTGGACCCCGGGGAGAAAGAGCAGATACGGGAGGCCTGGGATGAGCAGGTGTCCCAGCGGGAACGCTTCTTCAGCAGCCAGCTGCAGCGGCACAGCACACCTGTGGCAGGTAGAGTATGTGCTCGGATCGCATAGTTAAGGCGCTGTTTGCAAGGGTGTTGGAAAAGTGAAGGAAATGCCTCAGCAATAATTGCATGTGCTAAACATTAGCTTTACTGTTTTGAATATTAAAGCAGGAGCAACATATTTG
>VURO01018447.1:31672-42550 GCA_015108175.1 Pelvicachromis taeniatus | reverse complement strand
ACAACTCCGCTGATACACTATGTTGGACAAAAAAGAAAAAAAATGTTAAGGAATTTTTAATCAGCTTTTGATGCAATATGAAAAACTCAGCGGTATAAATTAATAATTATGACTTTGCAGATTTTACTTATTTGACAGCACAGATTTCTATTTAAAAAAAAAAGACCCAATAAAGCAGGAAAAAACATCATCGCGTGGTAATATTGCATTGCCAAGCACTCAAGTTGCATTTTATATCAATATCTGCCAGGCTTGCACAATACACCGTATGCCGCAAATACTCTAAAGACGTCAAATCAAACATATTAAATGTGTTTATGTTTGACCAGTAAAAATGATTATAACAGAACACAAATCTGTGTATAGTTTCCAGATGAGCACCCAAGTCAGTAAATATGAAATATTGTCACAATCTTCCCTTCTGTCCTTGAGTTGTGCCAGTGAATAATGGAAAAAGTCTTTTTTTTGCAGAAGGTATTGTGCTCACCAGGGATGGAGGAATGGAGGGACGTGGGATGTTGGACAGACAGAAAAAATAAAGTATCCCGGCATGTCTGTCACCAGTGAGGAGGCAAAAATAAATAATAAAAATAATACAAACACAGAAATGTACAAAAGTGAGAACAGGACTGCTAATACAGTTTTTGCCTGATAGTCACCGCCTGGTTCCACTCCGCAGTTAAACCTGTAGATGGCTACACTGCCTGTGCCTTCAACTGCTGAATTAGTCAAGTTTGGGGAGCTTCTCATACCCTTGCCAAAATTAGTGTTCGAATCCTGTGCAGCTCTCTGTGTGTGAATCGTGTGCCCTGACCAAATTTGAGAGCAACAAATTGGACAGAGCCTGCACTCACATGCTTCGTGCCACCTTAAATCAACAACATGCACCTCTGCTGTGGCCTCCTGCAGATCTCAAGCATCATCCTCAACCATCATCTCGCTCTTGTTGGCCATGTGGTGCATAAAGTTAAGATGGCTTTGAGACCATCAGGATCTCATGGTATCAACGCAATGACTTATATGCGATCTGTAGCATGAGAATATAAGTGTATAACAAAACATGCCACTCATTCATTCAAGCAACTACGTTACCAGGGATACCAAAGTTACACAATTTATGCAAGAAATTTCAGGATAAACCATCTAATGAATATTTAAACATTTCTGGTTGTACTGCTGCGGCTGCCCAACCAGCCAACATGCTGGCATCACTTTAACAATAAAGTGCACCCTCAGTTTTAAACAGCCAACCCATAATGAAGCTGGTATTTTATTGTCAAGTATATGGGATGTGAATGTAAAATGCTTTGGTAAAGACTTAAAGGGAAAAGATTAGGAACCTGAAGGAAATGCTGTCAAGAAATCTTGTGCACTGACTCATGTGTCTCATGTCTAAACACAAGTAGAGTCCTCACCGTCATCTCTGACTAGGAAGTGGTGGATTTTTGGGGCTTCTTTTTTGTCTCTGACCCCTTTCACTCATACACAATAATAACATTTCTTACAAAGCCATGAATACTTAATACGCTCTATGTATAAAGCAGATACTGCCGAACTACAGTGCCACTGATGAGTTTTGACAAGACTGACATTTAAATATTTCCTTCTCTTCATTGTTCTGCTAAGTCTTTTTAAGTGGTACTGCATCCTCTTCTCATAATGTCCTCCATTATGTGCCAACTTCAGTTCTTTCAAAACATCCTCTCATGTAGCGTCACGGCAATAAGATTTTTTTTTTTTTTTTTAATTGAGCTGAGGTGGAATAAAAAGAACAAAAAATATAGCTGTATACATTTTGCGTTGTTTGGTTGTCTGCATTTTAATTTAACACCCGACTGGGCTTGGTTCAACCGATGCTTACATGGAGATAGAGCAGAGAGACCTTTGAGAGGACTTGAATGAAAAAGAGACATTTCACAGGCTGATGAGTCTAAATGCTGATACAAGAGAGCTGGCTCCCGATGAGATTAGGCAGGTGGCGTTGTTATTTCGAGATTGCTTGAACTCACTACCAGACTAATTCAGGGGGGTGATTGCTCAGAGCGGCTAAATGGCAAGATGTGGGGAGTCTCAGTGTGTGTTCATCAGGGAGGCAGACACAGACATATATATTTATGCACACAAACACAGATGAGCAGCGGTTGCGTCGCTGATATTCAATCATTCCACTGCAGGAGATCGAAGGCAGAAGCAGGCGATTCCCCGATTCTTCAGCGCTTCGTCAGTTCAGAAACGATAAACCTAAACGCCCTCATGCTCTGTTGCTATGGCACCAAGGCTCAAAGAAAGCTCAGTACATATCTGTGAAGATTCCCAGTCAGTAGGTTATATGGTGCTAAGTCAAAGAAAGGCATGTGGTAATGTTTGTTTCTTCACCAAGAAAGTCCTGAAGCATCCCCAGCAAGTCTGCTCTCCTTTAACTTGCCACTTCCAATTTCCCTCGTATAAAACACAAACAGGAAGAACAGAAACAATGTGCTGGTTACATTTCTGAATTTGTGCACATTTCCACCTCTGCAAGCTTGTATTTTGTGCAGTCTACTCGGGTTTGATTCAGAGCTGAAATCCTTGGCAAAGTTTGTATGAAACAGTCCCAGAAACAGCAATGTCATGCCTGAGTGAAGGCACTTCTCTTGGCAAGCGAGCCATTCTGAAACTGGAATCAAGGAGGAGGGGGACGTCATTTGGCACAAGTGCGTGGCACTTTGCTAAAGAACAGAATGTATTGTCATTCCCTCTGCCCTCCCTCTCAATCAGCCCAGAGGATGTTTGCAGGCGCCTCTTTGAAGTCTTATGATGTGCATGTCGGCGCTTTTATCATTACTCACATTATATGCACTGAGTGTGTGAGCTTCTGGTTTTGAATTCCCTTGAAGAAGCATTACAATATGAATGAGATCAATTGCACAAGAACAGACTGTGGTTGATTACCCACGGCTGATGATCAGGACAAGGGTGGAAACAATGTGACCAGGAGCTCCAGTGGCTCTTTGTGTGTGTGTGTGTGTGTGTGTGTGTGTGTGCGTGTGCGTGCGTGCGTGCGTGCGTGCGAGAGAGAGAGAGAGAGAGAGAGAGAGAGAGAGAGAGAGAGAGAGAGAGAGAGAGAGACTTGCTCAGCATTTTACTGAGAACATTCTCCCAGGTGTGTACTCTAAGAAGGATTCAGTGCTGCATTGGAAGCCATGTTGACCCAACCTCTGCCTGAACATGCGGAGCCTGCATTACAGCTCATATGTTATCACCGCGAGTCCCAGGGGAAAACAGCCTATGTTTTGCATTCCATTGTTTCGCTGCATTCATATTCAGGGGCGCCTATAGCACAGTGACACATATCAAAATTGACTGCGTGGCGCCAAACACCATATTGCTTCATTTTGAAAAACCTCTAAAGACATATTTATGGTCTTTTTCAGAGATGAGCATCATTAGAAGCTGCATTTTTCCCAGGTTGTTGCTATGGTGTTTTGCAGAACAAATACATTTGTACAAGCTTAGCTGGAGCCTTTTTCTAAAAATAAAGATTAATTTTAATTATCGCTGTGCAGCATGTGGTTGTAAGCTTAAATTAGTGAATTTAGCTGCCTTAGTCTACTTAAGAAGTATTTCTGAATTTTCTTTAACAGTGTTTATCTGCTCTACCTCAGCTCCACTGATGTAAACAGCGGTGTGTAAAATTTGCCTCCTTTATTTTTTTGCCACTATGCAAGCTGCAATAACATCAATGCATCCTTGTTTTATAAATGGTAATCCCATTTCTGAATCCGGCATCATTTCTTTTCCACAAACACTATTTTCATCTTCAATTTATTCATTTGTCTATCCTTAGCCACATCCACAAGATTCAGAAATATCTATGTGGCATTTTCATTAGTCTGACAAATTGTGCATTGCTGAAAGGCCTGCAGTGGAAAGTGTTTCTGGACAGCTGATTGCCTCTTAGTTTCCATTTGTGCTGTGGCTGTTTTTGAGAGGTTTGCACAGTCCAAGGAAATGTTAAATTAGCATATTGCTGCTGTCTAGTAAGAAGCGTATTATAATTATATTGTGTCAAATGCAATGGCAGATTCGAATATAATCTTTCATTGCTCAATAAAATCTCTAACGCTCAACAAAGGTTTATATGTCAAAGAATCTTTTTTTTTTTTTGTTCTACTGTCAGAAATGGCAAGAAACGTGTTGATTTCAGTCTTGGTGTCTCCTCAAACAGACTGTTGGAACAAAGGGAACAATTCAACAGTTCATTATGTGTCAGTGTCAGGTGACTTCTTGTCTACTCTCTCCAGTAGTTTGTGTTTTTTGTGCTTGCCATTGGTGGTCTCTTTATTTGTCTTCTCCTTCCCTATAACCTGTCATGGCAGCCTTATAGATGTCTCTTCTTCTGCTCCTATGAAAAGGGAGTTCTTCCTCTCCACTATCGCCAAGTACATCATAGAGGAGTCACTCTCTCTCTCTAATATTCTAGGGTCTATACTTATATATAAATGTAAATGAAACTGGATGGATTCAAAGTGACTTGAACATCAAAGCACAAAGAGAGTGCTGTATCTTAACAATCTGGAGGGGATAGTAAGCAAAGGGGATACTAAGTGCTGTTTGATGTTAAGCTACACACCAAGCATAAGGGATGCCAATGACTCATTTTTTGTTACTGAGAGTATGCAACACTCACTTTCAATGAGCATACAAAGAAATTAAAACACCCACATGACACCAATAAATAGAGCACAAGAATAGAAATGTATCACGATCCTGACAACCTCTCTGTTTTCTCTATAGAAACATATAACTATATATACAGTTTAGTTTGTTGGCTATGTTGGCTTTTAATGGGCAACACTACAGCTCAAAAAAAGTGTCATTTGCTGTTTGCGACAGGTACACTCAAGAGCCAGAGGGCATCAGTCACTATCCTACAGTGTCAAGCAAGCAAGACTGCAGAAACACACTCTCTAGTGCCTCTGAAGGACCACAACTTTGAAACTATCTAATACAGATCTTTACACAGACACAAAAAAGATTGCCGCCACAAGTGGCTACAAGTGCAAAACATATATTAAGAGCTATTGGCAACTACAACAGCAGGGTCGAAGAAAGCGAGCAAAGATCTTTGCCACAGCAGGCGATACAACTTAGCCTAACAAAAAACTATGAGCCATATAGGCAGTTTTCCCAACTGATGCTGTGTGCGCTGAGCTGAGCACATACATCTCCACAAATATACTGGCTGTTCGACTGACTCAGGCTGGTTGACTAATGTAACCACGTCTCCCAAGCCTACTATGTGCAGTCACCCAGAAGGGGCTATTAATTTGTAAGAGTACTGTTTCATGAATGCTTATGTGTACACGTTAATAAAAGCAGTAAAAACTAGAACACATCTACAATATATATGCTAATTTACCATTTCCTTGGGCTGTGTAAGACTTCCATATTGCCATAATTGGTAATTGCTTAATAAAAGCTAAGGGATTTGCCCTCCACTTCAGGCTGGGCTGGTCAGCACCTCACTGTGATGTAATAATAATATACCACAACCTGCTGTGAATTATTTCTTAAACATTTGCTGGCAAACTTCAAGACAATTTGTGTTTAGCACTGTTGTCTACCATGGTCTTGAGCTTTTTATAGCCACAGCTGGTCAACGCCAACTCCACTCTCCACAGCCCACTTCTCACTTAAAATGTACTCTTGGGCTTCAGCACTTAGCAACATGTTCACTCTACTAACCCAGGAAAGCTGAATATCCCCTAAATTACAGAAGAACAAATAAAGAGGTGAACTTAAAATGTAGTGCACATTCTGCACAGGAAACCACCAATTGTTGCACTCTTCAGATATGACCATGAAAAGTGGTTTGAGTATTTTACAACCAGAGAGCTGAGAATCTGAATCACTGCTTTGAAAGGTTCAACTAAACGTGAGATAACAAAAGAGAAAATGAGGTAGTGAATGAGTCCTTGAGGAACAAAAAGAGTGTATTTTCATGTTACATAGCAAGATTGCTGCTGGAAGCCGGCCAGACACCAACTATAGATCTCTCTGTATCCACTCTCTCTGTAGCCACTCTTTACATGGTTATATTGTTTCAGCAGTATCTAAGTGTATACTGCAGTGTTCATTACATTATTGATTATTCAATTAGGAAGATCACAATGTGCTGAGTGAGCAGAATCAAGAGGAGGGAGATGTGGACTCTGTGTGGTTAGATGTAGCTCTGATCAGTGGAAATCATATAAAAATAAAAGCAGTGGATGTACAGCAGAGACTCCAACTCTGTCAACTGAAAGTTTGCCACTGCTAACTTGACAGTCAAGCTGCTTATTGTTCACCCCTCAAAACCAGTGTTGCATACTTTAGTCTCTGCAGAGACTTTTATTTTCAAAAGTCTCTGCAGAAAAAAAAAACACTGCATTGTCTGTCAATGTACTATCTCCACTCTAAACTACTACAACTGTTCTAAACTGTCATTTCCTTTTATCCCACAAAACATATCATTAGAAGTACAAAGCCTGTCAGCGGGTATGATCTCTATAAAGAGAGTCTCCATGTGACTATGTAGAATCTGAGGACAGGGGATAAGATTATTGGTATCAGAAGCTTTTTGGCCTTGTTTTATGGCCTGCTGGTTGCCTGAATGCTACTGAAATATCACAGTTGAGCAGGCTTTGGCTGCATGCTGGTAAATAGTCCATGTAAAGAGCAAAAGAGTGATGGCGCTTGCCAAAACAGATCTGATAACCGCTGCCTATAATCTCATGCTGATTCAGTTTTACATTCCTTTTTTCAGTCCAGCTGCATTCAGCTGTAAATGGAGACTGTCAGGCTTAATTAGAATTATGGGCCGGATATCTTCTGGCTACAGAGGAAACTTTGACAAATTGGCCGTTGTCTGTTGCAAGTCTGAGGGCTCCAGATTGGACTTGCTTGTCAAAGCAGCCAGTTGGGAACAAAGTTTCTCTAATATTAATTCTAAATGTTTAAATGTTGACAGAGGGTGGAGGGGGGTGGATTTTAAAACCCAGAGCAGTCTGTTTGTGATGTAATATAGAGGAGAATTTGGAAAAAAATTGCACTATATAGATGGGGTGTAATATAATATACTATATAATGTAATGTCTGTGAAGGTTCTCAGTCATCCAGATAATCTTACTCTAATGAGCTTAGGAAAGAAAAGCGTCTGGACTTCTTTAAGTTGCTTGAAGACGTTTCACCTCTCATCCGAGAAGCTTCTTCAGTTCTAAGGTCAAATGTTGGAGAGTCCCAGATTTAAGCCATATGGGAGTGTCCCCCTCAAGAGGGACAATGAATCCCCTAATGATCCTCTGCCTATTCACACGAGCCTAGGTGTGGAAACAGGTGTAGGTCACAATCAGCCAAGGTTTCGGGTGAACACATTGTGAAACTTGGCCTCACCCTATTGTAAAGAAGATCAGACAGCAACTAGAAAAGACAGACGAAACAACATTGTTATCCTCTATGTTGTTGGCTTATCAGAAAAGCTCAGGAGAGTCTTCTCTAAACACGACATCCCAGTGTCCCAGCCACACACTCAGACAAAAACTGGTTCAACCCAAAGACAAAACTCCTAAACACAAACTTAACAACGTAGTGTATGCTGTACATTGTAGCGGGGAATGCTCAGACCTCTACATTGGAGAGACCAAACAGCCACTTCATAAACGCATGGCACAACATAGAAGAGCCACCTCAACGGGACAAGACTCAACTGTCCATCTGCATTTAAAGGTCAAATGTCACTCTTTTGAGGACACCAATGTTCACATTCTGGACAGAGAAGACAGATGGTTTGAAAGAGGGGTGAAACAAGCCATCTATGTCCACTGTGAACAGCCATCTTTGAACAGAGGCGATGGTTTACGACACCAACTGTCTGCCATCTATAATCCAGTTTTGAGATCCCTTCCCAGACGCTTTAACGCCCACGCACATCCTGGACCTTCTGACTTCAGGAATTCACATGATAGGGTGAGGCCAAGTTTCACAATGGGTTCACCCGAAACCTTGGCTGATTGTGACCTACACCCGTTTTCACACCTCGGCTCGTGTGAATAGGCAGAGGATTATTAGAGGGTTCATTGTCCCTCTTGAGGGGGACACTCCCATATGGCTTAAATCTGGGACTCTCCACCATTTGACCTTAGAACTGAAGAAGCTTCTCGGATGAGAGGTGAAACGTCTTTAAGCAACTTAAAGAAGACCAGACGCTTTTCTTTCCTAAGCTCATTTGTAATATTTATATGGTTATACTGTACATTAAAAATTGATGCTTACATATTTGAAAAAGCAATACTTTTAAATAAATATAGATCAGTGTAGACAAATGTATATACTGTGTAGATAAGGATATTTATTTATAGCATGTACATAATCGAGATTGTATAATCAAAACAGATATATAAGATGAGCTAGATAGGGGTAGGAATTAATAAGCATTTGCTTCCTAATACTCCTTTTTAAACAGGAAATTGTACACTTTTTTCCCATGTGAATATGATGGCTTTCACTAATTTTGTGTTCATTTGTTGTTATGTGCATTAACATTTGTTACTTAAATGTTTGAAATAAAAATGTGATTCATTTGGAACTGGAAATATTAGCAGCAACACACACAAGGGCCCATCAATCATTGCTATGATATTGCCATGTTGATGCAACTACTTTTTCCATGGACTATCATGCTTGCTGACCAGCTGATCTGCAGTGAGAGTAGGGAGGAGGTGGAAGCATGGTTTGGATAGAAAAGGAATGAAATTCAGTAGAAAGAGAAGCAAAATACATGTGAGTGAATGAGAAGGAGACCAGTGAAAAGATGTCCAGAGATATAGTCGATATACTGGACAAAGGATGGTGAAGATGGAGGTACCAGGCAGGAAGAAAGGAGGAAGACCACAGAGAAGGCTCGTGGATGCCGTACAGAGGGTTGGTGTAACAGAGGCAGATGATCTGTTGTGATA
This sequence comes from Pelvicachromis taeniatus, assembly GCA_015108175.1. Taxonomy (NCBI): domain Eukaryota; kingdom Metazoa; phylum Chordata; class Actinopteri; order Cichliformes; family Cichlidae; genus Pelvicachromis; species Pelvicachromis taeniatus. The sequence goes on along the minus strand of VURO01018447.1, from coordinate 33,575 downwards.
ACACCTAAAGGGAGAAGTAGTAGCAAAAGCCTTTTTCCAGTATGAACTTGTACAATGTGTCATTATACAGTGTACAGGGCAAAGTTTGTTTTGTCCTTCATGCAGACCATTTAGTTAAAAAGAACGCGGTCCCAAATTTGAGAGATATGGAGGTGCTTAAACCCATCGTAAAAGTAATAAATAAAGTTAACAGTTACCTAGCACTTTGATACAGGGTATAAATTGTCCAGTGTGTGTGTGTGTGCGTGCGTGCGTACGTGCGTGCGTGCGTGTGAGTCATTTCTCATCATCAAGACAGGAAGGAGCTGGCAGACAGAAGCCAATCAAACCTTCATCACAGCCCACTGATTCACAGGAAATGTATGCACAACACAATAAAGCACAGACAAGCACACAATAATCATCAGAGCAGAGTGAGCATCATCAGTCTACTTGCTGTGTGTGCATTAATAATGTGTGAAACCAGTTCAGGCCGCATGCAGCGACTCCCGAGAAATATATGCCAAACCTCTAAAGTGTCACCTTATTGCTTTAACGCAGTAACAGACTACGGTGCTTGTGAATATGATACAAATACCAAAGAAATTGATATCTAACACATTTATTATTAAAACTTGTGTTTAAAAGCTCATTATCTCAAAAGGGATATATAAATATTAAAAGCTATATTAGCATTCTGGCTTTCACATTACAAGCGTAAAATCCACTAATGTTCGTACAGATTCAGATTTCCTGCTGTGCACGTTTGCTTTTGAGGCCTGTTTGACAGCAGCTCCCACTAACAGAGTAGGTTTTGGTAAAAAAAAAATAATAATAATAATCAAAGGATCTGCGTCCTCTGTGTCTCTTCTTTCCCCTCTAATAAGCCCATCAGTGTGCAGAACATTTGAAAGGAATTCCTGGAGATGTCTGTATTATGTTGGTGATAATGCAGCTTTTCTCCTGAGAGCATCAACATAAAAGCAAGAATCTTGAAATGCTCCTTCCTCCCGTGTGCTATCATGTGCAGAAACCTTCTACTGGGAACCAATCCATCTCATTAACACTGTTTGCTGTTAATCTGTCACTGCCAAAGCATAAATTTCTTGGCTTTGCACATCTGCCAGTTCTAGGGGATGTACAATCTCGATAGTTCGTTGGTCCTATTGTCACGCTGATTGATTGCCAATAACTGATTCAAGTTGTGATGAACTCCAACAAGGTTATCTTCAGTTCACTTATCTCTTCCACAAACACTCATGGTCAAACAGAGAGCAGAGGAGAGAATGGGAATTTTATTCCTCTGCTCTTCTTCTCTGTGTATTTTCTCTAATCCTCTGATTTAATGCAATTACACGTTAATTTTAAAGTCTGCAGAGAACATGAACAGTGTGCATACGTACATGTGCAAGGCTGCAAGTGTTGGTCATTTAAAGGCCAACATAAAAATAAATCAAACTTAATTAACTGCATTTAATATGTCTGATTATTTATTCATGTAAAAAAATAGCACTGATGACAAAACAAGCAAAATATCATCTGGTTATTATTCATCCTATAGATGTCTGTCCTATAGTTTAAAGCCATAATTCAAAATGTCCAGCATGGTGGGTGTCACATGGCAAAAGAGCCCAGCTGTGTAGCTTAATTGAGATTCACAGTGTAATTTAGAGCACCATATGTGGATTTGTGTGTTTGTTTCCAAAGTCTGCACCGTTATCAGTCACAGTCATCTACTTGGGCCTGTGTCAGTGTAACTGTAGGACATAATTACCATCATTATCTGAGATTTCAAGAAGATAGATAGATAGATAGATAGATAGATAGATAGATAGATAGATAGATAGATAGATAGATAGATAGATAGATAGATAGATAGATAGATGTAGCCAGTAAATAAATCACTCACCACTAATATTTGTTG
>VURO01018447.1:0-28262 GCA_015108175.1 Pelvicachromis taeniatus | reverse complement strand
TTTACATTCATCAGGTCCCAATCAGCCCAAATAGCAAAGAGAAATTAAAAATGCATGCCATGAACGAATTCGGGTCTTAGGAGGTTCATTCATTTTATGAAGACCAGTTCCATGTAATGGGGGCTGTCAGAGACAGGCTGCAAAGTCGGTGTCCTAAGAAGACAACACCACACGAAGACCATTTCCTCACCCTGTCAGCACTTTGAAACAGTAGGCAGTCTTCTAAAGAATTGCACTCAAAGTTTGCAGAACAATATGGCCAGTGGCCAACTACCCAGACAATCTGGAACACACTGCAGACAGCCAAGCTCCAGTCTCCCAGGGTCTGCCGTGACTGCCCTTCACCATCAGGCTCATTTCCACTGGTGTCGGCAACATGTGCAGTGGAACCCGAACATCTGGAGGAACGTTTTGATCAGCAAGGAGTCCAGATTCTGTCTATAGCAGCTAAACTGTAGGGTAGAGAAGATAGGGAGAATGCTAATTCCTGCACCGATAGTGTAACAGCTTTTGCTGGAGGCAGAGTGATAGGATAGGGCGGCATCTCCCTCACTGGAAAAACAAGGCTTGTCATAGTTGGAGGGAATCTCAATGTAGAGAGTTACTGAAATGATATTCTGTAACAAGTGGCAATCCAATTCTCAACATTCTGGGATTGAACTCTGTCCTCAAAGACGACAACACTTACACCATAGAGAGGGATTTATCAGAAACTACCCCAAGAATTTGGGAGTTGAGAGGATGGTATGGACTGCCTGCAGTCCTGACTTCAACCTCACTGAACACTTGTGGAATCTGCTTGTGGGTGCTGTTTGTGCCAGAGTGACCAATACAAACACACTAGCTGATATGTGACAAATGCTGGTTGAAGAATGGGACGCCATCGCACAGCAGTGTGTGACCAAGCTGGTGACCAGCATGAGGAGAAGGTGCCAGGCTGTTGTAGCTGTGTATGGTTCTTCCACATGCTACTCAGGCCCCTGTTTATCAAATGGATAAATTGTTAAATTGCCATTATGTCTGGTTTCTTCAGACTTCAATCATCCAGTCCAGTAAACAACACCAAACAACAGTCAATAGTAGAATAAACTGCTTGGCATTGGCAGAGAAGATCTGGTAGGTTTTTCATACTCTGCAGCTCAACCCACAAATGCATTTTCCTTATGAATGTGACACAAAAAGTGGAAATAAACACTTTTTGTGTATAAGATTTATTGCCAAGATGTATTGTTACAAAAATAAATAATCAACCAAACAAATACAGATTTCCTTAGAGAGAGGAAATTTATTTTTCCTTTAAATTTAGTTTCAAGGACTTTTAGCTAAGTAATCTTATTCTTTTCATTGTTATACTTATAATATTATACCCATAAACCTAATTGGTCAGAAAATAATGTTTAAAGAATCCGCAGACCATGCACTCGACACAAACACAGCAAAATGTCTTCGTTCTGCACTCAAAATAACAGAGATAAGAAGAAAAGGTTCACGGTGCTGTTTTCTACCAATTTTGTTCACAGAGAAGAGTCTTTCATGAAAGCTTGCTTGCAAATGACCTGAGCACAAGAAGCTGAGCGATGTGAGAAAAGATGAAAAGGCAGGATACTTTCTATCCTTCTGTACGGTTAAAAAGTTAAAATTATACACTCTAACTGTCAATTTCAGAAGTGACAGATAAGGAAAGATCTCTCTCTCTCTTTCTTTCAGCTTGATAAAATTTGTTCACATAGATCAAAAATCGATGCAAAGCGTGCACAAATATTTGTTTGGAAATTTCCTTGGCATCAAAAGAGTAACAAAAGATGGAACAGAGAAAAACTGGAGATGCAAAGAGATTTGCTCCGAAGCAAAGGCGATATCAGTCGAAACCCTAATGAGGCCATTTGATGTGATTAACTGCAGGGCAATTATTGATCCTTTCCAAAAGCTGAAAATTATAATCCAGCAAGCTGAAGATGATGAAATTCTGATTATTTGGATTTTATTATATTTTCACAAAAGCCTTTTTAGTTTATCTCTTGGCTGTAATTAAAATCATTTGCAATCAGATCTTTCATTCTGTTATGAATACATTATAACAGATGAAAACATAGTTTGGCTTTAACCTGATGTGTTTCGCATTGCTATGTTCTATAAAATGAAGCAGGACTATGCCTGAATATAGGAGACACCGAGGGTAAAAATCCCATCTGTATGGCTGTGCGACTTCTGTTGCTGTGTATTGACTTTGGGGCAAAGAAACCATCACACACACGAACACACACCCCTCATCACTCCTAAAGCACAACAGAAAAAAAGAAGACGAAGACAAGAAACAAAAAAAGCAAAAACGTTATGCCATGCCAATTACACCAGCACTCACTCAATGCATTGGGATGCTACACATGCATAAATATGTTTTTAAGTTTGATACTTTTGAATCTGTTTTAAACAGCTGGCCATGAAGCTAATTTAATTAGGCTATTGCTGAATGTATGTTAGTTGGCAAAATGGGACTTCAGACCTATATTGCATTTTATTCCACTTATATGTGTGTTATAAATTTCAGCAAAACCCCCTCAAAGCTCTGTGGAGGCATCTACCTATTGCTTGCACAGTCACTACACTACCAGCACATCAACTGTGCTCTTCAAACAGATTATATTCTAATGTGTCCACAAGGAAGTTTAGACTGCCTTTAGACTAGACTGCTGTTAGTCTTACAATAGCCAGGCGCAATGGTTTGGAGCATGGACTGGAACAGTAGTCTTCCTCCCATCCCCATCACCTGTTGTGACAGATGGCTGTTCCTTCCTGAGTCTGGTTCTGCCTGAGGTTTGTTCCTGTTAAAAGGAAGTTTTTCTGTCCCACTGTCACCAAAGTACTTGCTCAAAGGAGGGTCATCTGATTGGTGAACTCCATGACCTTTTTCCCTTAACTGAAATGGACAACTCACACTTAAGTCATGCAGTGTGAAGATGAGTCAAATGGCTATTCATTCACTCCCTATTATAGAATAGCGCACAAGGCCCGATGAAAAAAAGGAAATTGGTACCCACCTTTGTGAAACTCATTATGTCGAAATGGCTTTTAAATGGTTTTCCCCCAACCTTCTAATGCAAAGAAAGTGTATGTCAAATTTGCTTGGTAATACACCCCTCTGCACATTACTTCCTCTGCAGTTTTTTTGGGTCTGCTCACTTTTGGCAGCTTCCAAAAAATCAACAAAAATCATCATCCAAATGTTCATTTGCTTCACACTAGTTTCAGGTGCCAAAACAGACACCATCTGCACTCTATATGAAACTAAACCCACCCCGTGGATGGCTTTTTAAGCATTAGAATAAATAAAACCCTTACAATATACACATCCAAAACATGTTTTGTTTGTCTTGATGTTATTCCATGCTTCGTGACAATTCTTCAGTTCTTCAGGATGTAAAAAATATAGTTTGATTATTACCGTAAACCTACATGCAAAACAATTTCAACATTAGCAGTGAGCTCTTTCATTTAAATATTATGAACCAAGCTAATCATATCCAGCTGTTCAGTTAAGAAAAGGAAGTTAACCAGAATTATTCTGTTAAATTGATGTTTTTGGAAGGTTTCCCACCCTTGCATTAACCCACTCAAACACAGCATTGCTCAAAAATGCCTACACAAATGACTATTTTAAATTCTCACAGCATATCTCTGTGTAGGAAAAGGAGTAGGTGTAAACCGATTTAAGACTGCTACACTGCGCCTGTTTGCTCTCCAGCACAATGATCTGAAATCACAAGGAAAACCATGCAATAGATAGACTTAAATAGATGGATTCCACAGTGTAACACCAAATAAATCAAAGGCAGTGAGCTTGAGATAGTCATAGAGAGGCACTCCATGAAAAGATCAAAAGTAAAGCATTTCTGCACCTGCCAGTGACTGTGTGATGCATGTCATGGATGGCTGGCTCACTGAGGGAAAAGGGGCCCTGTATCATGGTGGCACACTGGAGACTCATGTTTCTATGCATACATCACGACTTGTCAGGTCTTATTTGTAATTACCTTGTTGCTCAAGGTTTAGGATGATGTGATTTGCAGAGAGTGACATATGCAAATGAAAACATGCATCCTTTTGAGATGATGCATCAAAGTGTCTCATTCAAGAAGTGTGATGTCTGACATCTTCCAAACACATCACGTAAGTGCAAATGGTGAGATGGAAAGTGTCCTTTCCTCTGGGGAGTTTCAGACACAGATGCAAAATACTTGTTGCTTGTGCTTGAACAGGCACGTAGCTCTCGAAAGCTTTTGCTTTTTTTTTTTTATTTGGTCTTATTGATCAGTTTTTAGTTTACAGAATTCTTCAGAACTTTCTAAATATTATTAAATTGTTATTTTAACTTAACTGGAGAGTTGCATGAACCAAAATTCAAAATATCAAAGAAACAAGAGCAGATTATTAAAAATCCTCGAAAGTTTTTCTCTTGCTTTCTTTATTTTTTAACTTATATGAAAATAATCCACTGAAAACAGTGTTAACCATAAAAATGCTAGTATTTAGTTCTACTGGTACCATATTGGCCAACTATTGATAATATATTGGTACTAGCATTTGAGCATTTGTAACAGCCCATGATCAAAGCTGTGTTACGCAAAGCTCATTAAAAATGCACTAAAGCAAAGTGTAAAAGTGTCCAGATAAATCTGTATTTGAAATTCCTGTTTGAAAAACAAGGACTTCACATCCTCTAGACTAAAGAGGAGAGAGATCATCCTGCTTGTTATGAGCTCTCACTTTCATCTCTAAAAGTACAGGGGCGCGTTAGTGGCTATGGAATTGGCAGCTTGGAATATATACGGATTTCAGAGCAGCATATTCTCCCATCAAAGACGATGTCTTTTTTAGGGAAGGCCTTGCATAATTCAGCAAGACAATACAAAACCACATAGCGGCTATTCTAACAGAATGGCTTCGTAGTAGAAAAGTTCAGGTGCTGAAAGGGCCTGCCTACACTCCACCTGAAAACATCTGGCACGTCATGAACAACAACAGGACAAAAAACAAGACAAAGAAGCCTCAAGACTAGAATCATATATGAGTCAACAGTCCTCTCCCAAAAGTCCAGCAGCGAGTCTCCTCACTTCCAAGACATATATAGCCTGTTGTTAAAAAAGGGGGGGATAAAAGAGGTTATTGAAAGGGTAAAATCAGAAAAACTTTAGGGGCTAACGTCTGTGAATTTCTGAATTTTATGAAGCATATTGATGAACAAATGAAGAAATTATCTGTTGGTTTATTTGAGCCTCATTAAAATGATTGCAGTGCAATATGCTGCAATACTTATCCTACCTATCTTGAGAGATTACAGACTTTACAAAAGAAAGTTATGAGAGCCGTATAATGGTCCAAGGTAGATGGTTGCGGCCATCAAAATATAAATACGCTAATATTTTTCTTAAAATTTTGTCTTTTCTCGGTTTAAACACTTTAAGTTTTCTAAATTCTATTGTGAATAAAATATCTGTGTTGGTTTGAGGTTTTGGTTCTGCTTATTTTCCTCTCTCGCTCATTTTCTTTAGGTCCATTCTCAGGTTTGGCAGAGTTGTAGTCTGGTGCTTTCCAGGTTCACCTCTGGGCTGGACTCACTCTCTTTTTGTCTCTTTAGCTGGAGTATCTAGTACCTGGAGGAGCTGCAGATCTCCACCATATGGTTATGCCAACCATGGTGGTAATTAGGCTCTCTTTGTTAACCTCATATTTTAGGTACCTGCATTTGTTAACCTTGCTTCTGTCTGCCTCCTACTTGCATTTCTGGGTTCTGACCTTCTTGCATTCTCAAGGAGCTCAGCTTGAATCTTCAGTCAAACATCTGCCTGCCTACTCTCCGCCGCCATCAACCTTACTTTTCTGGAAACCCGCCTGCCCACTCTAATCTGCATTTACTTTGGCCAGCAGCCAGTTACCACTCCCGAGTCACTTACCTGCTCTCTAATCATTCCAGTTGCCCGTTCAATAAAACTGCTGAGTGTGCTGAGTCTGTCTGTTGAGTCTGACCCCTTTTCAAAGCTTTGCAAATGCATTTGGTTTTTATTCTTTTGAGTAAAAAGCATCTCAACTCTTTCTCTATTGGGTTGTTAATAGACAGGCAGCTAGATAGATGTGTGTACTAAAAGTGAAATTAAGCTTGAAGTAAAGCAGAGTGAACTGGCATGTCGCTGACACCATTTACTGAATGGGCTGTTCCATCTCACCTCTCTTGCAGATAATGGTTCCCACATTGTTGCCAGCAACTTTAATCAGCATCCTAGTGCTCCTTGTTCTGGCCACTAGCTAGGTAATTATATTCAGGCCTAATAATACCTTGCACCACCCACTTATTAATTATGATTGGCTTGGGTCATATATCAAACAAATCTGGGAGTCATTATGGATTCAGATTTAAAATTTAATGAACAAATCAGTTCTGTGTTGCAAAAAGCTTTTTCCAGTTAAGGCAAATAGCAAAGCCAGTTTTGTCAAGGTGTGACTTGGAGAAAGTAATACATGCCTTTATCTCAACTCAGCTTGTTCAAGATGCTGCTACTCGTCTCTTAACTGGTACACACAAGCATGCACATATCTCACCTATCCTGTCCTCTCTTCATTGGCTTCCTGTTTATCACAGAATTAATTTCAAAGTCCTAATGTTGGGTCTTGCGCCTCCATACCTGAGATACTTCAGCCTTATATTCCCTCACGGGCCCTTAGATCAGCTGACCAGCTGCTTTTGGCTGTCCCAAAAACTAGGCTGAAACTTAGAGGAAAAAAGGCTTTTTCAACTGTGGCTCCCAAACTTTGGAATACGTTGCCTTTAAATGTTAGACAGGCGTCTTTTTTCAATAGTGTTTAGATCGGTGTGAGTTGATAGGCTTTTTATGCTTTTATGTGAGTGTTTTAATGTGAATGGTTTTATCTTATGTACATCAAACTTTCTGTTTTTTAAATGTGCTATATAAATTAATTGGATTTGGATTTGGTGGCTAGATTGAGTAAAGGAAAAAATTTTCCTTTTTTAATAGGCAGTGTTGTGGATTCTGACTCAAATACAGTAATATGTTAAATATTACGATTTCATATTTTAAAAGGCAGTGCATACAATTACTGCCTGGAGAAAGTAATTTGTTCTACGTCCTAGTTATATTACTTTTATGTTATTCTGCAACAGAAATACATTGTCACGTAATTATGAGTTAACAATATAAACCTTAGGCTACTGTCACACACAGTGAAGCACATTTCTATCCTAATGAGGACAGCGACTCTTTGTTACCTCAAAGATGAAAGCAAAGTTTAAAATCTGCACACAGAGCTTTTCATGATGTTAACCATTAGCAAAGGCGCTGTTCCCCCCCACCTCTATTCTTTGTTGAAAATCAAAAGCTGTGTCAATGATCGAGAAATTCATCATTAGTTGGTCACATTCTTTGAAAGTCACCTGAACATACTTGTTAGAATATCTGGCAGAACCGTTTATTATTAGAACAAAATGAAATGAATCAAATATTCTTGAAATTGGAGAGAAGAGTTTAAAACATCAAGAAAATATATAGACTCCAAGGACAACTCAGACTCCTGACCTCCTGCTCTGAGCTGCATTTCTCACCATATGAGCGACGTGAGCAGACAGTTAAGTGCTCATATCGTAGGTTTATAATGCTGACATCAGGGACTGAGAGATGATGAATGTGACACTCCAGGATGCTGAGGGGTTGTCGGTTTATAAGCATTTAGTAACCCGATTAGCTGACAGTCAAATGTTGTTGCATAAGAAAAAAGAAAGACCAGTACATTTAATTCATATATTTTGCTTTGTAAGAGACACTCTGACCTGTCTTTTATTTATATGGAAACGATACCAGTATCCAATGATGTAGAGCTATTTTTGCTATTATACTGTGATCAGGTTTTAACAAGCGATTACATCACTGTTTCAAACACATCTGCTAAGTTAAATAATTTGTCACAACAAAACCACATATATGAACAAAAGAAACAACAGTAGTTCGGGAGTTTTTCTTTTCACATTGTGAATGTTGCCAAATTCTATCATAACTGGCAAAATTCCAGTTAAACTGCCAAGGACAATCGTTGCAATCAATCATACTCGCTCAAAAGAAGCTATGCACACTTTGTATTGGATTTCAGTTGTCCTGGAACCAATTCAAAGCATCAAATTAAAGTAGCTAAGTTATGTGACTAGGCAAACAGTTGGACAAGTGTGAATACTAAGTCAGAATAACTGGAAGGTATCTTTTTCTTTCTGTTCCACCAACGCCAAGTACAGTTAAAGGCTACGTAGACCTCTGCTGTGTTGGGGATTATTTGATGTCGAAAAATATGAATTAAAGACGCAGACAACCCTGTAAAATGTTATCTGTAACTGCTGCAAGAAAGCAGGAGTGTGAAAGAGCTGCACACATACATACGGACATGAAAAGAGAACTAATTAAGTGAAAACACATGTGATGTGACTGTGAATGTATAGGGGCTTTAACATAGCCTTCAGATGTTGAAGCTTTAGGGCCCTCTTGTGCTTGTTCACCATCATGCCTTAATGAAATATTTAAATGGAGTGGGAAAATATACCTTTATTGCACAGTATATTAAATCTTTGCTTTTCTTTCCAGGGACATGGCTGCTGTTGTTCCTTACCTGCAGTTATGAAGCAAAACTCTTTACATTTTATGTACATTCATGTGAGGTGTGGCTATTAAATAGCTAGACTGTTACCCACGACTCATACACATATAGTCAAATGAAAAATAAAGACTCTATGCAGTCCTGCAAAACAAAGTATATTCCATGAATCGGTAGCATTCATGTAGAAAACATTTAGAAGCAATAAAGTAAAGTAATTGTTTAAGCACAACTCTCTGCATTCATCAGGGTTGAAGTCTGGAGTTTTACTATGCCATTGCAACACCTTGTTTCTTTTCATTTTCAGCCATGGTGTAGTAGATTTGCTGCTGTGTTTGGGGTCATTATCTTATTGCATGACCCAACTGACCCACATGGCTTCACATTTGACGCTAGATAGCTGTGGTATGCAGAGGGGTACACGGTGAACTTAATGACTGCAAGGTGCTCAGATACCGTGCAGTTGGTATGAGTTTTTGCTATGTGCTGTGATATGTGCCGAAATGACATGGTTGGTTTTCACCAAATATGCTGCTGTGCATTATGGCCAAACATCTCCAGTTTCTTCTGTGCGAAGGACATGTATTTTTCCTGGCAACCCTACAAACAAGTCAAACTTGGTCAGTGTTTCCCTATTTTTACTGTCATGAACTTTAATATTTAATATGCTAACTGCAGCCTATAGTACTTGGGTTTTTACAAGTTCACTGAGCATTGTACGATCTGACCTTGGGATGAATTTGCTGAGATGTCCTTCTTCTGACAATATAATAAATGTTGAATGTTGATTGTTTCCCACTTCTGAATAATCTTTCTAACTGTATGGTGACAGACTTTCTGATAGACTGACAATAGACTGTTTGGAAATGACATCATAACCCTTCCCAGACTAACGCTTGCTTCTTTACAATCATTGCTTGGCATTATGTTAACAAACACTTGAATGATCCAGACGAGCAAATTGCCAAAATGTCTGCTTTTATAGAGATGCTCACGGTGTTGATGATCAATTAATCAAGTGCATTTGATTAGCAGCACGTGATTGCTGCTTATCTTTTATAGAAGCAGCAACGGGCTGAATACATTTTCCAAAGTGTGTATGAACAGCCACTAAAAATCTGCTTCAGTCTGGAATTCATACGTAATGGCTAACATAGCAAAATCAATTAAAATGTGTATATTTGCCTAAGGTGTAATAAGAATTTCAGTAAGGCAGCAATTAACTTGATTTCCAAATAATAAACTGACTGAATGAACTGATCTAGTCTGTGAAAAGCATATAACTGCAGGTTCCAATAAAAATGCTCATTAAACTGCTGACATTTTATTGGAGCTGACCTTTTTGGCACTGATGCGCACTCACATTTCAGAACAATGCCTTGGTTCACTTTTAGTCAAGACAATTGAAATATGAAAAGAATTATTCTGGCAAATTGTAACGTATTATTTCAAACCCTAGGCTAAAAGGCTCCACTTTTAATTAGCAGAGAATGAGAGTCCCCACAAGACATAATTTTCAATTTTCCAATGACTGTTCTTAACACATGTAATCTCCTCGATCTGTTAATAACCTCTAAGTTGATTAAAGAGCAAAAATCATCTTTATTCCTCTTTAATCTATTAAAGTACAATCATTCATTTCCTCAAACTTTGTTCTGTCTCAAGGACTTTGATAATTTGTGTTCTGGTACGTGACATGGATAACATGTCTCAGTTCAGCTTTTTCCTTCTGTTTGCTCAGGATGATAATGACAGACTGCATGCACACACACACACATGCACACGCGCACACACACACACATACACACACATATATATTTATAATGTAACCAAGCTCACACTGGTATATTTGCTTGGAGAGGATCTTAAAGTATCTGTTTGACTTTCTGGATTCAGTGCCACCTTAGGGGCTTTTACCAGCCAAGAGAGACACAAGTACACAGGCAAAGATGAACATTGTGTTCCTTTTAGAGTCTAACTGCAGTATGTCAGTGTGGTTCAAATGACTTATTAGCAGAACATAAAGAAAAATGCGATGCTCTCAGTTTTTCACTCGCAGATGTTAATGTATGATGATCTAAATGGGTTGTAAGCGTAAGTGGCTGATGGATATGTACAAAATACACCTTAAATATTATTAAACTGATATGTTCAGGCTGAGTTGGAAGGTTTTTCTACTAAAACTGTAGTGACATCAAGCTCATCCACTTGACAGTCTAAGTAGGGTTTCTGATATGAATATTCACTGAAATTATCATCCGTATTTCACTAGCTTGTGATTTAATTATCTGCAATTAAATAACAAGAGAACTTTTGTAGTTATTGCCTGCAATTACTGGATAGCCAAAGCCCATTAGCATTTTGCATGTTTCATGATTTAAATTGCCCTGTAAACCCCCAAGTGTAATAGTTCTATGAGGAACTATTCATTTTAGAGGGATGATAATGACACTCTAAGTAGAAAACAATGAACGTGCTCATCTAACAGCAAAGAGGGACTATCTTGCTTTTAATAGAAAGAGGGTAAACCATATAAAACAATGTACAGTAATACAGTGATAAGGTTGTATATATCAGGACAGAACAAAATAAAATCATCTGGTCCTCATCTGGTCTAAAGTTTAACTACATGCGGCCCCAGCAACAGCAACATATAATATATTGCTTTTTATCTGAACAAACCACAAGACCTCTGAAATATCCTTTGGAAAGATAAGACCATAGCGGCGATGTTTGGCAAACACCTCATATCAACTGCACAGTGGTCTAAGGGTGATCATTTTAGCTTGTTTTGGAGGCAGAGCACCAAGGCATTTTTTAGTCACTATGTCGACTGTGGACTCCCCTGTATACCAAAGTATTCTAGAGTCAAATGTGAGGACATCTGTCTGACATCTAAAGCTTGGCTGAAATTGGGTCAAACAGCACAGCGATCCCAAACACCACAGCAAATCCACAACAGAATGACTGAAAAAGATTAAAGATCTTGCAATGACTTAAAGTCCAGAACTCAACCTGATAAAAATGCTGGGGTGAGACCTTAAGAGGGCTGTGCGTTAATGATTTTTGACCAACCTCAACGACAGGAAGCAATGCTGTAATAAAGAGCGGGCCCAGAATTTCTCTACAACAATGGAGAGACTGATGAATACATCAGTGAATGAAGTCATACATTTAAAAAAATAACTCCGTTCTCCAAGGGTCTACTTTTGCATCTTGGCTTAGCTTTTGTGAAATAAATAATGACACAGTGATGAAAGTGCATGAAAAACAAACTTTGTGCCATTGCTAAAACGTTTGGCCACGACTATGCACAGAACGTTTTGTAACAATTAAAACTGTTTGTCATGAAAAACAATCTCAGACTATCAGCAACAGCAGACTGAGGGTGCAATTAAAACATGTCATCCTTGTAAAGTGAAGTTCATTCACAGGTAATAGACACTCTGGATTCAGTGTCGGAGAGTCACTTTTCTTTGAACCCCTCCGGCCACCAGAAGACTTGTTATCAACAAATATGTCTGTCACCTCAGTGGACCCTGCTGGAATCTGTAAAACGAGCCAAGGGAAAGCTCGCTCAGGATTGAAAATCTCTGCCTCTGTTTACATCTGAAAAAAAGCACGTTTTTGACAACAGCAATTCCAAAGTGGCAGTCTTGCATCAAAATCCCCCCATTTGTTCATAGCTGCAGAAAGCACACAAATATGTAATTAGCAAGTGTATTAGAGGCTTTTGAATTTTGACACAGTCTTGTCAAGTTTTTTTCCTTTTCAGTATTGCCAAAGTTGTTTGGGGTATTTGTTTTTTTTTCATAAATGTCTCAGACAAACTAAAGATGAAGGACATGTGCTTTTGTCTTGGTGCTATAGCAACACAGTCATGCAAGTATTGCAGAAACGATAAGAAGAAAGCCCCTGATTTAATTCTCCAGTGAGCCCTCTGACTGAAATGCTAAGTAGATGATCCACTTTATCGATGCATTTTCATTTTGGCTCAGGCAGACGCAGGTGTAAAGATGGGATCTTTCAGCCTGAAGCTCGGTTATGTGGTCTCCCCCCTTTTTTCTTACTGTGCATAAGAAACAAACTGGGGGTAAATCTGTTAATACTTTCACTCACTGTCATGTGGGCGCCATCTGCTGGTTATTAATGTGCAAAAATTGAAGATTAAGCATTACCTACCACTAGGAGGACACTGCACTACTGTATGCTGTATATTCTTTCAAACACAATTTGTAATAACCTGCAGGGTTTTGAACATACTTTACTGATTAAGTCTTGTTTTTTTTTATCTTACAGATAAAGTCATTCATGCTTTAACAGTATCACAAGTTATCAGCGACGATAGATCAGTCACATGGGCTTCCTGTCTCTGTTTTGTATTACACCCAACAATAACTGCTGCCTTTATCAAAGACTCAATGTACAATAACCCCTCACACGCAATGATAAGAAAGCTGAAAAGTCATAACATAATTAGTAAAGGTGTTCCACTTGATAGGTAGAGCAAGCCATAAATTACAAAAAAGGATCCCTATAGATAAAATCAAGCAGTATTTTAAAGCAGCCATCACGATGCTGCAGTCAAGTGTGACTCGGCTGAACTGCCATTATCCTCCATAAAAAGAATCATATTAAAACATCTTTGATCATCTTTCATCTATTCACTATCTGAGTGGTGCATTTGCATAATTTAAACAATGATCCAACGATCAAATTGCTCATCGAAAAACAAGCAAACACAACCAACAGAGAAATGAGACAAAACTGCTCGTGCTCATGTAAAAGACTATTTGTCAGACTATTTTTTAAGGCTTTGTGTGCCATCCTAAAAATCTGTGTAAAAATGAAAAGCAGGGCTGGGATTCAAGGCCAAGGAAATCATTTCAAACGAAAGAAAAGCAAATGGTCGAGAGGAATAAAGGATTCCGCTCTGACAAGTGCAGGCAATGCCAACAAGGACATTTTAAGAACTGTAATTATGAGACATACTGTTCACATCTTTGGCATTTCCCGTAGCTTTCACAATCACATGAGTGAGTGGCGTGAGTAGTGTAATCACACAGTGACATCAAGGTTGAACTATGAAACATCAGGAGGCCGGACCCCCTGTTTGAGCTATGTTTTCTTCTTTCCCTCACAACTTTTTGAAAAGATGCTAATGCAAAAAAAAAAAAAAAATCGCTATTTCTTATCTATCTTGCAGCTCTTTTACGACTTAGACAAGTTTATTTGGTTGCATTTTGATTTTGAGTTCAAACGTGTTATATTTCACGAAAACTTTAACATAGTATTGCTCGCATGTACATGTAAGTCATGATAGTAAAATGACATCAGTTTTCCTGTAAACGGGGACGTGTGGAAATCATCTGAGAACAGTAAACAAGCTGAGTTTACTTTTTTCCCACACTAATGTTCTTTGGCACAGTGTTCAGTGCATCCACTGATATGAGCCCACTACAGCATGTTAAACATTAAGCTTTAGCCACAAACAACTCAAGGGGAGGTTGCTTTGTGTAAAAGTTGCACGATTAGAAGTTAGTCTTTAACAGGTGCCCTGTAAGAAATGCACTGTATAAAATAATTGGACACACACTCAGTAAAACACAGACCTTTAAATGTTAAAGTTCAGCCACAACAGTTTTTGGATTAGCTAAGCGCACAGCAGAATGGAAAGCGGGTAGCCAGGCTGAATTTGAAAAGTAGCTTACACATGGAAAAACCCACTCCAAATTACAATCCTTTGTTTATTTACCACACAAGCTAAGGTGAGGAAACATCTGGTGAAAGTTCAGCAAGTTTTACAATAAATAGTTGCCAGTTGTTTGCGTTTTACACAGTCACTGGCCAGTTTATAAAGTGCACTTTGCTAGTACTGGGTTGGCTTCTGGATGACATAAGTTCAACAAATACCCAGAAACATTTGGTCCATATTGATATGATAACATCACATTTGTGGTCTGCGCATCCAGATAGTAAAGTTAACTACATGAAACATCAGTATTTAAATTTATTTGAATTTAATGGCACTAATAGGAGATTCTTTTAGAAGCAGGAAGCATGAATAAGATTCTCTCTTCAGTGATTAGAAGTGATTCCACAGGTCGCTGAGTTTTATTATAGGCAAGTACGGTACATAGATATGTGTGTCCCAATAGCAGAATGATGACTCACTATGACAGAGATAATTATTGTGGTCTACAGAAAAGGATAATAAACGTGATATGTTAGATTTAATTTACATGAAAATCATGATTGAATTCTGGAACAGAGATCTCATAACAAACATGAAAAGGAGAACTTACTGTAAAAGACCTGAAAAAGTAATAAACCTGTCTGGAAACATAAACATGTTATTGACAATGAAGCTTTATTTCTGCTATGCATGCAGCAGGTGTAATCCCATCTTGTCTAAGGGGGACAAGCAGATTTATCAGCTGTAAGTCACACGTATTCCTGTAACAGCAGCTCTAATGCTGAGTTGTCCTACTATTCACTGTCTATGAACCAGGAGGACTCGTAGATTCAGGAAAATTCACACTACTACTCATATATCATTCTTTCTCCCTCATACAAAACAGCCAACTGAGGCAGCGGCTATGATTGGTCTAGAATGACATCTGATTAGACAGCCGGGAGTAATTAGGGTGCTCATTGGCTGTTGGAACTGTGCTGTTCGTGACACTTGTACTGTAAGCTGACTCGAATGGAGCTTTTGTGTAAACGTGCCACATATACAGCTGTGGGCCCAGGAGGGTTGGGGCAGCACCTGTGCAGTTCAATGCAACAGCTCTGCAACAAAACAATATCTTTTTAAAAGCTCATATTGTTCAGTTCCTATAAGACAGCCATTGATTCAACACTGTGGTTGTGAACTGTTTACCAGACTGCAGAGAAGTCATAAAGCAATTGAAAATACAACCACCATCCCCCCTGTAGATGGAGTACTTACATAATGCTCTCTTGTGCAATTTCCTTAAAAGAAAGATAAGAACCTGAAGCATTTGCTTTCATCTGGGAAAGTTATTAGAGGGTCAAAGGCAGAAATAAGCTTAGCACTGAGAAGATCAGAAATGAAAAGAGTATAGCTTAGCAAACAAGCCAACATGGAAGGCCATATAATGTACTGCAAACACCAGTTTAATGGAATTTACTTGCAATGAACGGCAAAAACAAGCCATAAGAATCAATAAGCAGCCCCTTCTTTCTTCAGTAGAGTTGAACACAGGTTTCAGGGTATTTGGCAGGTAGGTTGTTCCAGACATTTTGGAGAAAGTCAAAGCTGTTGGGGATTTAACCTCAGTGTCCCAGGCTCCAGACTCCATCAGGGCTCTGTGTTGGCATTTTGTTTAGTTGTAGGACTCATTGTTCATGTCACTGAAGGTAGCTCTTCAAAGCCGTGGGTATGTGTTTGTCGTGGTCGTGATGCAGATCAAATTTTGGACAATGGTGACGAATTTTAACATATTAAGTAATTAGCAACATAAAAACCAATGGTTTGAGAGTAAGACAAGAGGCTCGATGTCAGTTTTGCATCTTTTGAAGGCTATGCTCACTATTAAAAGGCAAGTGGAGGAGAAACAACTAGCCTGGATTGTTCTGCAATATCAAATTATGTTTTTTACATTTTTATTTCCAGAGTGTAAGTTTAGCTAAACTAAGCGAATACTGGCTCCAGCTGCATGTGTATTATACAGACATCAGAGTGGCAACCATCTTCCTTTTTTTACTCTTAACAAGAAAAGCGAATGAGCCTCTTCCTCTGAATATCAAACTACTCCTTTAAACAACCATCACATGTGAGTCACCATCTCAGAAATAAAACCACTCTCAATAGCAGGGGTTGCTTTTTTTTTCTTTTCTTTTTTTTTTCAGAAAGCAGTTCTGAATCAGGATTTGTGTATAAGCCCAACATATTCTTTCTGTTTTGCCATGAATACTCTCTGAAAATAAGCACAGTGTAGCGGAAAGCATGTAGGATCTGGCTATGAGCTGCACTGAAACAATTTCAGAGCTGAGCACTAAAGAACAAAGGGGCGAGTTAGAATCCTGGTGCCACGCCCTCGGGCTGTAGAGTCAGGGCCTTTATGGCAACCTTTTAAGCTGGTTTATACAGTCTATAACCCAGAATCCCCTTTCATCTTTCGTGGCACAGAGAACGGGTTCACCACTGAGAAGGTGAAGGGTATCCAGAAGAGTATTGACAACACACTGAAGCCGTTTTAGGGGAGAAAAAAATGAAGTCAGAGTTGGAGATATATTAGAGAAACTGCGGATTAATCTTCAAGTAAAAATGGATGGATGCCACAGTTGACTTATCACTATTATTAATATTAATATTGATTTATTAATAACTTAAAAGCGCTTTGACGGTTACCCAAATGTGTACCTGAGAACTTAGAAAATGCAATGATTTTTGACACCTGAGCAAACGGGGTGAAATAGGATGAAGCTGAAACTGTTTCCGTCTTAATCCGCTATCTGAGAGGGTGGATTATGATGTTTCCTTTCATAATTTCACACAGGATTGGGGTAAAAAATTGTCAAGCTTGAGTTTGATAGATCAATTTGCCAGCTGTTCCAGCAGCCCGCTCCTTTAGCTATAATAAAATCCCTCCCAGTCTGACGGCATAATCTATGACATGCTTGATCTGCTATTCATTTGAAGTGTCGTGGCATCCTGCTTTATCTTCTGACGTGGCGGAGACCTCCTCTACACCAGCGCCAACACTGTTGGTTGCTAGGAGCTATTTGCTATATGCCGAGTCATTTTCACGGTTGTTATGGCCCTGCATTAGCTAACATAGGACTTGTGATTCCAGCCTTCAAATTAATGCACATGTTACTGTCAGAGGAAGCATGAAGCGCTATCTAAAATCCCACAGCATCTCTCTATTACTCGCTGAAAAAAATTTGCTTTCCATCTTCATTAAGAAATGTAATGTGTTTCACTGTGTCAGAGTCATCTCAGGTCACACGTATCTGACACTACACGTTTTATTTCTACTAGATTAACACATATGTAACACATGCACGCTCAGGCAAAGGCACAGATTTACACACTCACACCCCCACACACTCACTGCTGTAGGCTTTTATCCTCAGGCACCTGGATAGCTAAGAATTACACAGAAAGAAACTTATTCATTTGGGGAATATACACATACTCCTTCCCTGAGACAACCTTTTGTCCTGAGGCAGAGAAGAATACTATTGTTGGATTACTGGGGTGGTGTTAGTTTGGGGCCTTGGGGAGCTCCCCATAGGTGCACTCTTCTCTTTTTTGACCTCCCCACCCCCACCCTTTTATGAAACTGTGAGGCTCGGGCGATTTATCTGCATTAACCACATGGAGCACTGAATTTAGGGTGAAGTAAATATGACTGATGACATTATCTATGGACAGCAGAAAAGTGAAAAGTCTCTGAATGTCATTCTAGGACTGCGAAAGTGTGTTTGTGGAGAGGAATGACCTGTGAAATGATGTCTAAGTGTCTTTTAAGAAAGCAGTGAAAAGAGTTCTTCTTTGACACGTCTCCTTATCATGACATGCAGTATTTGTCCAAGCCTTCTGCAAGTATCGACATTGCTCTCAATACTCAGAAATAAAACCAGGGAGACAAACTTTTTAACCCTCAATATACTTTCATGCATGGCTTTATAATATAAACAACTCTAGGAGAGTGCAGCTGTGACATATATATTTACGCATTCAGTTATCAGACCCATTTTTCTCATTTTTCTCATTCTATTCAGTGAAGGCATTTTAAAGCCAATCACTTTGAATGTGCAGTCTGCACTTTAACATCTAATCATACATAGCTAACAGTATTATTTAAAGACTCATTCTCAAGCTGTTCTACAGGGAATGAAAAGCCTGCTTTATTTTTTAAATTGTGCAATGACATAGTTAGGGCACAGAATAAGAAACTTCTCCTTCACTATTTGCCATCACTTTATGTGCCGTACAGTCATACTCATCACACAGGAGGTTGTACTTGCTGCTGCAGGGAAACATTAGAGTTCTTATAATTTATCCTGATGGGCACACGAATGTCTATATATTTGAAGAGAGCCATCTAGTTTGCAATTAAATATAACACTAAAAGAAGGAATGGAAATCTGGTGTATGAAGCTCATTAAAATCCAAAATACTGTAATGGGGGTACTATAAAGGAATACAAACAAAGATCACATCATTATTTGTTCCCTGTAAAACCCAGACAGACGTTTAAATCCTTCAAAGCCCTTAATCATCAAACGCAATCATCCTTTAAAGACCTCATAGCACTTTAGAGTGCAGGTTGCTTGTGTTTCTTGATTATGCTTGCAAGAGTAAAATGGGAGCATATTTGACCCTACTCCCAGTTTGGGTTCAGAAGAGAAACACCCAACTACTTTTAAGATTTGTCTCAAAATCTCTTTTTGATGATGCTTTATTTAGAGCTGGATCATGTGACCCTGAGCCATCCTTTAGTTATATATGAGCTACAGACTCAGGCCGCTGGGGGGGTCTTCCATGAGACAATGCAGACCTCTCCTTTCTTCTTTTTTTGCTCACAGCACATTCTGCCATCTATAGGCTATGCTGTTTGTTATCTCACTATAATTTTAAAGTAAAATAAACTTTATTTACAAAGTGCTTTTCATTTATATAAAAGTCACAAACACTACAACAATTAATATTAATAGAGAACCAAGCTAAAACAGAATAAAAATAAGTATGTAAAATGTATTTATATAGGGTTTTTCATCTGTGCAAAGCAATGGATATGTAGCAGAAATAGATAAAAGCATAAATAACAAAAAAAAATCTCAACAGAAAGCGTGGTAAAACAGAAAGGTTTTCAACTGTTTTCCTTAAAAATAGTCTAGTACCTTAAGTGTGAGAATTTTAAAAACACTATTCAAAATCAATCAGGAACCAATATAAAGAGAATAAAATAGGAGTAGTGTGATCTTGCTCGCTAGCGCATTTTGTATTGCATGGAGGTGTGAAAGAGAAGAGATGAGTCAGTAAATAGGGCATACAATAATCTAGGTGCAATAACACAAATACACTTCTGTAGATTCCAATTTCAAAATGTTCCTTAAATGAAAGAAACAGATGAGAAAGGGGTGAGGTGAGAAAGATTTTATATGTTCTTTTTTCTGAGACCATGCAGGAGTGAACAGGATTCCTCAGGTTAAAAGAGTGCTTGCTCAAAGTGAATCACTGAGGTTCTCCATTCACGATGTCCTAAAGTACACTACTTGGAAAACAAAAAATCAGGCACTCTATAATTTTGTTGGACTACCTTTAGCTTTTAATGAAGGCATGTATTCGACCTCGCATTATTTTGGTAAGCAGAATCAGTTTTCTCCAGTACATCCCAGAGATTCTCAGTGGGGTAAAGGTCTGGACTCTGTGGTGGCCAATCCATGCATGAAAATGATGTCTCATTCTCCCTGAACCACTCTTTCACAGTTTGAGCCCAATGAACCCTGATATAAGGCAAGAATAAAATTCATTGATGGGAAAACCTGGTCTTTCAGCATTGTCAGGTAGTCAGCTGACCTAATTTTTTGGGCACATAATGTTGCTGAACCTAGAAATGACCAACTGAAGCAACCCCAGATCATAAGACTGACTCCACAGGCTTGTAGCGATAGGCATAACAGGTGCATCACTGAATCCGTTTCTCTTCTTGCCACAGCCTTGGTGCCAGTGCCTGGAAAGCCTGATCCCCATGTGTTTTGAACCTAGTACGTGGGACCAACAGTAACTTCTGACATGAAGACCGAAGTGCTCAGGATGAAGCATGCTCTTTCAACAGATCAGATATATACTGGGGAGCTTCACCATGTAGAGCTCTAAAAGTTATGACTAAAATTTTAAAATGAACCCTAAAATTTACTGTCAACCAGTGAAGAGAAGCCCAAACTGGAGTAATATGTGACCTCTCGTTTGTGCCAGTTAAAAATCTGGCCTCAGCATTCTGTACAGTCTGAAGGCGATCCAAAGCTGATTTGATGAAACAAGTAAAAAGACTATTACAATAATCTAAACGAGAAGAAATAAAAGTATTAATAATCATCTCAACTTCTGTCTTTGACACCAGTAATGTGAGTTTAGAAATGTTTCTTAGATGATAAAAACACTCCAAACCAGTTGTTTGGACACTGAACTATCAAATATGACACCCAAGTTTCTGAGACTCGATTTAATGGAAGGGTCTAAAAAACTGATGTGCTGCTTAATTTCTGAAAACATGTGATCAGGAGCAATAATCAAAGTTTCTGTTTTATCCGTATCTAACTGGAGGAAGTTGTCTTTTAATCATTGTTTGATTTCTGACAATTATTTAAACAAGACAATTTGTAAAACTCAGAAGCTTTGAAAGAACAATATAACTGAATGTCATCAGCATAGAGATGATAAGAAATACTATTGTAACGTCTGATAATTAAGGCTGCACAGCTGTACAGTAACAGATCCCAATCTCCTCAGTTCTTTTTATTCTGTGTGAAAATGTTCTTATTATCACTTTTAACACGGGCATGAGGTTTATTGTTTGTTTTTTATTTAATTTCACCACATTTAAGATTTAAGTGAAATCCAATCACGATCACTCAGGATTTTTTATCACAGACAATTTCTTCCTCAAAGGTGGCAGTTCATCAATAACCTTCCAGGTTTTAACAATACAGTTAAAATCTGGACAATTCTTAACAAGAAGCGTCTCACTGTTTCAGTTAGGGTTAAATAGACAGCTGAATCATATTGATCTCTGCATAAATTATTCTGTAGAAGGCTCTTAATTTTAGCGTAGTTAAATACAAGTGGTGCCTTTTTTTCTTTTCTTTTCTTTTTTGACTGGGCAGTGTATTTAACTAATAATATGTTGTACCTTGAAATGACAATCTCTGTGAGTTGGGACTATGTAGATAAAATTATTTTGAAAATCGGTAACGTTCACTCAGATTCTGTGGGACCGATAACATAACTACAAAAAATAGAGTGAATCCAACAAGTAGATGTTGATACATATCTCTGACTTTTGTGGTGCTAAAACAAAAGTCAGAGAATCAACAAACTCATTATGATTTGACCCCTGAAGTATTTCATGGCCATGCAGCTGAAGTGGTGAGAGAACCAAACCCTGAAGCCAAAACCACTAGTAAAGCTAAAAAAAAAAAAAAGTCCTTGGTGTGCCCACAGTGTTAACATGTCTATTATTGTTGTTGTTGTTGTTATTATTATTATATATACAGTTATTTCCACAAATACCCTCAATAAACCGTGCATTGTTTTTCTCCACACTGCACGTCAAATCAGCCATAACTAAGAAGAGATAAATTCAGCAGCTGGGTGGAAGCTTTGAAGCTGAACATTGGGTGAAAACCAAAAAAACAGTCCCCACATTGCACCCTGATTTGATGCCGAACTCTCTGCATTTGAACACCATAAATCTGCCAAAAACACACACACACAAACGATTAATATAATACCCTAAAAATACCAAGAGCACTGTTAATTACACCCCCAAAAGACATTTAATTAAACCTAATTGAAATGAAATGCTGTCACGTTGATACAGTCTCTGTTTTTGTTTTTACCACATTTGCTCCAGGTCATGAGGCATCAACTCAGTTTTTGCAAGTCTTATTTGCATAAAGAAATGATTCATCCATGGTATTGCTTCCTAAGTGCCAGAAGCTGATATTATTAAGTCAATGTGACTCAGGGGTTTTGTTGTTTTTTTGGGGGGGGGGGGGGCTTTTAGTGACAAAGTGAAAAGAACTGCAGACGTTTCATTAATCTTTTTTGGAAACACAAGAAGCGATAAAGCTTGAGAAAGCACAGGAGTAGATTTTTCATCCATATGTGAGGTGTTGTTTTCCACGGGCTCAGAAGTCAAATGTGCTCCGGTAGTCGCATGTGATCTGCTGCACGTATCCAGCAGGAGAGTGTTTGTTATTGTACTGATCTACTCACGACCGACTGGGTCACGCAGATTCTTGCACAACACGTTTTCGCGTTGTTGTCGAACGAGCCCCGAAAGTCTACATGTGATCGGGGTATTGAACCTTTCAGAATACACGTTATCTCTGACAGACGTGCGTTGGCAGTACACGCCTTCCCGAGCCTCCTTCCAAGCCACACCTCCTCTAAAGTGTCCCAAAAAAGTTTCAGCTTTTTTTTTTTTAAACAAACGAACTGTGCCACTGACCCCATTTCCCAAAGGCTTTATATATAAGGGTGCAGAGGACTGCTGTGAGTTTAGTTACAGACGAAGAAAGGCAGCGTTTGTTTAGAGAATATCAGTGAATAATTCTGCACCTAAGAGGGGTGGAGCTTGAGATCTGCCTGGTAAACTCACATTTACATTTTGTTTTAAAAAGAACAATATTCTGGTTGAATATACTGTCATTGTGGCTGTTTAGTCATAGTTACTACTTTTATTACATGTTTTTAACCAGCTCCTCTGTCAAAAGATTTCTTTTATACTTTGTTGTAAAATATCATAGAGAGAATACGGGCTTTTTTTAAGCGCTGCTGTTTGGCGTTTCCACTTTCACTTCTGCTCTCCAGCCTCCCTGCTTGTACGTCTGTCCCGGACGAAGTGGGCGGTGGGGTGGCGTCACGTCATATCAGCCGCCGCGCTCTGATTGGCTGCCGAGTCTCACCCGACACAGCTGTGATTGTTTTCTGCAGAGGAAGCTCTCGTCGGTGGTATGAGGTCTGTGCAGTGGAATGGAGGAGCGCCGTGCGTTTTTTCTCTCTCGATCTGCTTGTGTTTGCTGACAATGATGTGAACAAACAACGTGACTGCAGTTCTCTTGTTGTAAAAGAGCAGGAAAACGAGGAGGGTGGATCCTGGCTTAAATCTGCTTGCTGAGGCGCGAATGAACAGGAGAGGAGGTTTCTGCTTGGAGCTGACTCTGAAGACGTCTGGAGATCGAGGTAAGCAGCCGGAACAATCTTTCAACAATTTCTTCGATTTTTTTTTTTTCTTTCAAGTTGAAAACAGAGGAATTCGTGTGTTGACTGTCGCGTTTCCTTCTGTAGCTTTAAAGTGCCAAATGCCCAGACTGGAGGAGCATTGTTGGAGCTGCTCCACTTCATCAAATACCGAAACTAAGCACCCATCATCTGGCGAAAACTGGTTGGCATCCAGAGCTGAAGAGATGATGTCGATCATCACCTCGGTGCTGAGCAGTGCCTACATCTCCCTGCAGGACGTCCGGACGGCCAACCTGATCCGCCGGGGTGTCGTCCTCTTCACGGTCGGAGTGTTCCTGGCCCTGGTGCTCAACTTGCTGCAGATACAAAGAAATGTTACCCTCTTCCCCGAGGAGGTGATGACAACTTTGTTTTCGTCCGCATGGTGGATCCCACCTTGCTGCGGTACAGGAGCCGGTGAGTGAACAAAGGGCTGATTTTATAAACGTTACTTTGTGGTTTACAAACGACCCTGCAGGGGCAGTTTTACTCGGTTATCAGTAGTTTGCGGCTAATTTGGTGACAAAGGAATGCAGAGGGGGAGGAGTTACAGCACAACAGCCTTCCCTTATAAAGAGAAAATGACACTTTAAAGAATATGTGGGGTTTTACCGCTTGTGTATATAAAAATTGGCTATTAGCCAATTAGCTGTTGGCTATCAAGAAAGTCTCCTTTAGTGAGCTGGATTTTGCCATAATAAGTAGTGCAAATTTAAACCGCATACAGCAAAAGCACATCCCTTTTCTCATCGCCACTGTCAGCAGCATTTGTATGATCAGGTGACAATGAATCACCATTCCGTTTTGTTTGTTTTATATTATTTATGACTCAGTTAAGAAGGCATCATTAAGTCTGGCTGTTATCTAAAAGAAGAAAAAAAAAGGCTTGGAACGGATGTTGTTATTTCTTGCGCTCTGATTGGTCGCAGCAGCCGGACACGAGGCGAGCTATGAGCTCATTGGGTGGTGTCATAACGGGTGAGCTGACAGGGGAGGTGCTTATAAGGCCAGGAACAGGGAAGTGAGGGGGAAAAAAAGAAGCGCGTAAATGCTAGGCTCCTCCCCCTCCTCTCGTCATTGCATGCTGCAGGGTAGGAACAAACTGAGAAATAAGAGATGTAGGCTTATGGTTTTACGCCATGCTTCCCGTTTAAACGCCCAAGTGTCATGCAAACTGTCCTTTACTTTCCCACACCTTAAGGCGATGTCATTAAATGTCTTTTTATGTTTGATAAACAGCCCAAGAAACAGTTTCCAGAAAAAAAGAGATCCCATTTCTGTCAATCTAACAATTCATCAGGACAATTGATTCAGTCTCATCTAAGCATGCTATTCCTAGTAGGGCTACAACTAATGATTGTCAATGAGGTATTTTCTCAGATGAAAGCTTCTTGGAGCCCGAGGTGGAAAAATATACTAACAAAAGCTAGAGGGGTGAAGTAAATCCTCTGTCTTAAGAGGCTGGTATTAAAACTCCTCTGCTTCTTCTTGTAAGATATACACCGTGTATTTCCTTTTTACATTCTTATTGTGTGGTTACATGTTTTCTTGGCCTTTTACTGACAGTATGTAATAGCAGGGCTTTGTGTACATTTAAAAAGCCACAGACTTAAACAAGTAAAAGACAACTTTAAAATTAGAGCTAATGTTTATGCAAATTCCTCATGTGGGGTTTTTTGAAGTGAATGTACAGCAGGTGTGTCGCTAACCGTGGAAATGCCACTTCAGCAGTCTCTCTCTATGACATAGTTTGCCTTTTTTTTTTCACAGAAGTTCTGCTTATCTGGCACAATTCAAGACTGTTTGTTCCCTTTTTTCTGTTTTTTTTGCAGCTGTTATCGGCCTGCTGTATCCCTGTCTCGACAGCCACTTGGGAGAGCCGCACAAGTTCAAGAGGGAGTGGGCGAGCGTCATGAGGTGTATCGCCGTGTTCGTCGGTATCAACCACGCCAGTGTTGTATCCTTTCACCATGTCCTATACAGCTCTCAAATGCACTTTTGCTACCTTTGTGACTGTTTGTTACAGTAGAGTGGAAAAGTACACCAGTAATTAACTCAACTTTGGCCGCTGTCTGTACCCGCTCAGTAATCTGCTTTATCCTTTGACAAAAAGAGGTGGTGCAACTTGATGGTGGCCAAATGTTTGCGCAAGAAATAATCATATGTTATCCTCGTGCTGTTTCATTTTTGTCCTTAACTTCCCGGAACACAGAAACTAGATTTCGACAACAATGTGCAGCTCTCGCTAACGCTAGCGGCCTTGTCCCTGGGCCTGTGGTGGACATTCGATCGGTCCAGAAGCGGCTTCGGACTGGGCATCACCACTGCCTTTTTAGCTACTGTGATCACACAGCTGCTGGTCTACAATGGAGTCTACCAGTAAGTTCTCTATCGCCAACAGCAGGGTGTTCGAGAAAAACCTCTTCAGGTGGAACAAAAACATTCTTGAGAATCTTATTTCTGAGGAAACAAAACTGATGCAGCGATTCCTCACAAGTGATTTGTCATCACTATTCTTTTGTTCCTTATTACACCCACATCTAAAATTACAGTGTTTGGTGTCCGTGTTGGTAATCCAGCTGTGAGGGTAAGCCCAGCTTAGGTGTGGATAATGTCAGTGAAGTGTCAGTCAATACAATAATAAGTAAAAATGTGCAGCTGAGAGGGCAAAAGACATCTGCAGATGATCCTGATTTTGCAAAATAGAAACAGGAGGTGAGGAATGAGGGGAGGTAATTATTTGGTAGTAACTGTGATTTATTATTGTCTTTGGGACGGCTTTCTTAACTTCTTTCTTTTTCTGAAGTGTGACACCCTTTTTTTTTCTCTTTTTCTCTTAAGGTACACATCTCCAGACTTCTTGTATGTACGCTCCTGGCTCCCATGCATATTCTTCTCAGGCGGTGTCACTGTGGGTAACATAGGACGCCAACTAGCCATGGTAAAGTCTGCAAATATTGATCACACTGCCATTGTTTAACTGAAGGTTCAGGCTGATATATTGATGTTTGTGTAAACTGCTGATTTCATGTCAGCTCAGACATGAGATAACACTTACCTTACTTGGCTTTATTGGAATATTACCAGTTGAACCAAAGCTGATAATCACTGCAAGAAACCACTGTTTACTTTATTTAGGGGCTATAGCTAAGTCAGTAGAATTCATTGTATATATTCTGGAGTCATGTAGCTGGGCTTTCTCGTTTATTTACAAAATTCTGCAGATGTCAGGATTAAAGGTTAAAAAAAGGGGGCATTTGCGTATTGGAAATTTGAGTTTGATTGTCTTTTATGTGTAAAATGGTGTGAGCAGCGATCAGGTCGGATGCTGACGGGCTAATTTTCACTTTTTAGATGAACTGTTCCTTCAAAGAGCTACCCAAACGGGGCCTTGATTACGTCAAGTTTCAGTGGGATCCAAAAGGTTTTTATAATTGGCCACGTTAAAAGTTGGAGGGTAAACTGTGTTGATGCTTTGAAAAGTTTTCGGTCTGTCGTATTTGCACAAAATATCCCTCCACATTTATCATTATCAGCCTCTGCTCTGTGTTAAAGAGCTGTCTTCAAAAGCTTCCCGTGTGCCACACATGCTTTATTTGCAATTATTCTGCCGAGGCGCAGCAGCAGATAACATTGTCAAATGGTTTAAAATTGTGCAAAGAGCATTGGACGCCCCCCTTCCTTCATAATTATCCCAGCAAGTCAGCTTTGATGTCTTCATTAAGCTTCTGCCCAGAAGCCTCACCTCATTCTGTCTGTAAAGTACCAGTCCCCGTCACTGCCTCAGTTTGACTCACTGAAAGCGTGAAAGCAGATTAAGAGCTGTTGTTTTTCACAGTCGTGGTGAGACACAGAGCCAGTCTGGACTCGGCTGACCAGAGGGTCATTTGCTACTTGTTGTTTTTGTTTTCGTGATGAGGCCTGAGGAATGTTGGCACAAGTCTGAACTCGTGGTTTTGTTCTGTGTTTCTTCGCTCACTCGCTTCAGTGGGTCATTTATGAGAAGAATCAGGAGGCGCACGAGACTTTTTTGTTTGTTTGTTTTATGTTTTTTGGAAATGACAGCGAGAGTCTGTTTAGTTGGGATTAACCATGCAGAATCTTTAAAAACACCCTGTATTTCACATTAGCTGGGATTTCAAGCTGAATGGCTGATAAATGTAACTGTTTTAGGACTCATGAGCAAATAAGGTGATTAAGTGTGTAACAAAAACAAGCCGATGTTGAGAAGGAAGTCTTTTCTTCCCCTGATTCTGCAAAATATTAGGTCGCCATTGGGCAGAAAGAAAAAGGGAACTGATGTGAACTGATTCCAATGTAATGTCCTGATTAATTCAATTCAATTCAATTTTATTTATATAGCGCCAAATCACAACATCAGTCGCCTCAAGGCGCTTTACATTGTAAGGTAGGCCCTACAATAATACATACAGTGAAAAACCCAACAATCATATGACCCCCTATGAGCAAGCACTTTGGCTACAGTGGGAAGGAAAAACTCCCTTTTAACAGGAAGAAACCTCCGGCAGAACCAGGCTCAGGGAGGGGCGGCCATCTGCTGCGACCGGTTGGGGTGAAAGAAGGAAGACAGGATAGAGACATGCTGTGGAAGAGAGACAGAGATTAATAA
>VURO01018445.1:0-10375 GCA_015108175.1 Pelvicachromis taeniatus | reverse complement strand
CAGTAATGACTCAGTTCTAGGTGCATTCGGAGCCAGATGTTGCGTCTTGCACATGTAATGTTAAATGTACCTTACTGTGCTTCAGAATGTGTATTTCTTCATTTGAGTGGCAATAGAGTATCATCGCCTCATTGTAGCTGCACACATGCAGTTAGAAAATGTAAAGGTGAAAGACGTTTCACCTCACTATTCTTTTTTCTTCGAGTTGTCCAGACAAGAGTCAATTTAAAACCATAGGATAGGTTATTGGTCTTGGCGAATTGTATGTTCTCCAGAGAGGCTCTGTAGTTATTACTGAATCAGTGGATCCTTGATTTTCAGTAGAAGTAGATCAAATCAGGCTTCTTGTTTGTAGCAGCAACCTTTAGCTTTGTGGACTGAAATGACCGTTTCACCTCCAATTAGCTGATTAAAGTAAGTTAAAGAATATTGAAAACTGGGTCTTAAATATGAACTTTACTGCTACATATATGATCAAATATGTACTTGTAGCGCTTGACTTCTGAGACCAGCCTAAGTGTTTTTAGCTCTATAGCTATGGTTAAGTGGGTTGAGGCTTTTAAGTTGGAAGCAAATTGCAAATGCTGTGCTATTTTAGCTAATATTAGTTTGGCTTGCTTTCTTCTTACTTTTGTTCCTATGTTTCATTTAAACATTAAGCCTGTTTGTTTTCCACATATTGCTCTTGTAAAATGATTGCAACAATTACTTCATACAAAGAAAAACAAAACAAAGACAAGCAAGAAAAACAACATTCAAATACAACAGTGCCATGCACATAGCTTCAGCGTTGGAGAAATTTAAACAGACTTTTTGACTCGCTGATATTTAAATGTTTGCAACACTAGAGTAAAGCTAAACCTTTCTAGCATGTATGCATTTTCTGCATAACAAATTTTCTTGTTATACAATGTGCAGAAGGACATCATTCACCCTGAAGAGATCATTAACCTACGACACATGTTGGCAAACTCTCAGCTCTCACACTCAGCTATAGCCACTGTAAAGTTTCCAGTTATCTAAACAGGAATTTCTCTAGTTCAGGTGGAAACATAGTCAGATTAAAACCCTTCCTCTCTTTGTTTACTGCTACAACTGTTTATTCCGTCTCTTCATTCCTGGCCCGAAGCACTGCACAAAAGGTGACATTTGACTCCTTTGTTTACATGATGTGTTTTGTGAAATGAAACATAATGTTCTCGTTGCCAAATAAAGAACACATTGCGCATGAAATACAACATTTGAAAGCTCATGCACCACGGAGCAAATTTTGCTGCTATTTTGAAACTTGATGGACTGCAAAGAATCATCTACAGTTTGGCCTATGTATGTATATATATTCTGATTTTCATGATTTTACATTCATTAAAAAAAGCAACAGAATACTTACAATATTTTACATGGCAGATTAATACAATCATTTACTTTTACAGATCCTTAGAAAAAGACACCAGTACACTGAATATCGCGCAGAGCTACTATGAAAAAAGGCATCGCTCACGTTTGGCATCTGGCACAACACATAAGCACAAGCAATTCTAGTGATTACAACAGGCGTTACTGTCCTGCTTGGCCAAATCAATGACTGTATAAAATATGGACACCTTTTATACAGTCATCGGGCTAAACTGTTAGCCCGTTAGAAGTGACTCCACTTCAACTCATACCTGTTGTAATGGCTGTTTAATTATACACTGGTAAAAGCACATGTCTGCACTATTTGCTGCAACAGTACACTCTGAAGGTTGTGCAGGACAGGCTGATGCAAGTTTTTTGCTGGTTTAGAGCAAAAAAGGACCCACTGTGGTAAACAAATATAAATTCATACACGTGTCAGATTTTGCAGAGAAAATACAACGCTGTACTACATCTGTGCTTAATGGTAAAATCGTTACTGAGTGCAGTTTCTTCGCAACTCACAACTCATCTTGTTGAAGTGGCCAAAGCTTGAACGGCATTATGTAGATCGCTCAGTGGAAAATTCGGCTAATCAGGTGTAAAATTGTCAAGAGTGATGCTGATCTGATGTAGAAGCAGTGTGAGGCGCTGTAGCTATGAAAGACATTTTCTCTGCGGTTATGTTTTCATACAGTGACAGAGGAAAAGAACCAACAATAAGTAGATCCTGTGCCATGCAGCAACACCGTGATCTGTTCTTTTTAGACATCTGGAGAAAAAGTGAGCAAACTGGTGTGAAGCCGTATGAGCTTGACAAATACAATTAACCGATTTATTTTTGTCACTATAATGAATTAGTTAATACGAGAGACTTGGATGAATGGGGCAGATCTGTACAAAGCAGAAATTACAAAACAAGACACATATACGTATTAGTGGCTTATGAAAGTGGCCTTTATAGTTCTGTCTGTATATGTGTAATTCTTTTAATCAGATGTGGTGGTCTTTTTTGTTTTGTTTTAAAATACCACAGTGAAGGCTTCTGTACTGTCAACAGTCCACATTAAAACAAAACCTTTTGCCATTTTAGGTTACCAGCTACCTCGAGGCTACCTGGGCTGTGAAAAAGGGATTCAGCATTATAGCATTGTTATCTCCTTTGACTGATTTTGTAGCGCCTTAGTTAAATATTTTTCAAATCTCCTTTTGGCACAGTGATAGGCTAAAGACGGCTTATTCTCCAATTTAAATTCTCTCATGTGTCTCTTAATCATAGATCCTGAGGTCTATCATTTTTGGCCCTGCAGGTGTGGAGCTGTTAACAGTTTGAATTTAGGGATTGTTTTGGCTTAGACTCACACAGACCTACATTTGAAGCATGTGCATCCAGTAAAAAAAAACAAAAAAAAAACGTGACACAAATGCACTTCACAAATAGTCCACACGTGCTACCCATTCAGTGTAACCAATGTGTAAAAAAGCTTGCACAGCCATGTAGTTAGGTACACTAGTTGGTAGAGTAGTGGCCTGATGTGACGCAGTTAAGCATTCTCGCTAAAATGTTCTGTGCTGTTGTGTTTGAGCCGTGTCCTGAATGGTTGTGTGAATGCGGCTTATGTGTACGCGGATAATCAGAGCCCCGTGGTGACCTGGGTGACTTCAGAGTTGAGATCGTCATTGGGAACACTGCCACAACAGCGAGAGTCCACTGACGACCCCTCCAAGGCTAGTCATACCTGCAGAGAAAGAAAGGATGTTTATTTTATGTGCACTTAATTACGCACTTCGTGAACCCATGGTCATGAATTCAACAGAAATTCTTGAGTAAGTTGCTTTGTTGCTGAGAGCTTGATATTGCTTTCATGCGTGTAAAGCAAACATGACTGTTTCATTTAATGGTAAGTCCGAACGTAGACACACATTAAATATAAACAAGAAGCACTGCAGTGAAGTGCAAGAAGTGCAGTCAGGAGCTCAGCTAGCTAATTATTGTGGAAACAAATGTACTTTTCTAGAAATGTTGTACATGCTTTCAAAAAGTGCATCATACTTTGTTATAAATGTTTTTAATAAAGAACCAAAAAAGGGGAACAAATTATAACAACTGTAAATATGCAAATACATTTGGACTGAAACTGGCATATTTTTGAGTGAGGACATGAGCCTAATACATCCATCTGATAGGAGAGTAAACTGAGATAGATGAAGAATCTTGCCAAAGTGTACCCCACCGCTTGTAATTTCAAGACCCTTCAGTAGTCGTATTAGCAGCAGTTATACACAGAGAGCGGGAGCATAGAGGGCTGAGCTGGAATTGGGTCTAAAAGCCCACCAGTGAGAGAAGCATAATAAGAAACAGGTGAACTCAATCAGACGCTAATGAAGATAGTGAGAGAACAATGGGAAGAAATAAAAGCACCAAACGCCACAGGAGAATGTATTCTTCAAAATGTCTCGCACAAAATAAACAGAAAACACTGAGAGGAGGAACACAAACGGCAGCAGAATAAAGGGAAGACATAAAACAAGGAACTGCAACAGAAACCAGGTATTTTCAAATGCCGTTTCCTCTAACTGCATAACACTGTGTTCAATTTGAGACAACACTGTGCTGTTGAAATTCGCCCCGTTACGCACAGTGTACATAGTGCACGGTATGAAAGTTATACGCTACGCTAAAATGATCCGTAGCCTAATTTAGCCTAATGCTAGATGCAGGAAGAGACATTTTTTTTAACTTGGTTCTCTTCAAAATGAAGACTTGAGCCTCCCCTCATTTCTTCATGAAAATGAGAAATGGGTGAAACTAATTTATTAAATCATGATCAAACATACTCAGAAACACAGCATTTAAGACAAAACAGAGTTTGTACAATTTTAAAGAGTTTGAGCCAGTATTATTTTACTACACTGACAGTGTGTTTAGGATCATTGATCTGCTTTAAAAATGAAGCTATTGCCAGTTAGATGCTTTGTAGATGGTGTTGCAAAATCTGACAGTAAAGTACTGTCAGATTTTGCAACACCATCTACATAATTGTAGATGGTGTTGCAAAATCTGACAGTAAAGTACTGTCAGATTTTGCAACACCATCTACAATTATGTAGATGATCAGTTTGCAGTTAGATCAGTTTGCATTCATAATTGGCTGATGCAATTATTAATGCAAACTGATGCATTCATAATTGCATCAGTTTGACAAATTCACCCAAACTATTTTGATTGAAATGTTGTCCAGTTTCCTCATTTTTTTAAGGACACACTGCACATTTAATAGCATTATGAGAATCACCTTGTTGGTGAAAAAACAAAGCTATTTACTGACTGTCAAACTGTGTCGTGTTTTCGTTTTGCAGCTCACTGCTAATGACAGCGTGCATAAATATACAATTTAAAAGGTTGTCTGTGACTGGTAGACCTTTGAGTTAGGTGTCTTTCTAATGCTCAAAAGGTTCATAGGTCACTGTTAAATAGCTTACCAAAAAAAAAACCCCCACCAATAAATAAACTTGTCAGGCATAAGAGCTGGACAGAAAAGCAGCATATCCAGAGAAAAACTGAGAAAGACCTTTAAAAAAACAGGAGAACTGTTATTAATAAAAATGTCAAGAAAGTCTGGCTCCTTGGAAGCAAGATACAAAAAATGAAGGCAGGCTCAAGACTTCTGCACAGTACTGCATGTCAGTTTAGATCACACACTTTATTTGAGGGGGCACAGTGACTTTCATGGTCTCTGCTGCTGGCGACAAAAATGATGCAAGCCAAGCTTACCAGCTCTGCCACCAACTGTACACGGTATATTTGGAAGCTGTTGGTGTTCTCCTTTAACTTTGAACCACGGAGTGAAAGACTCTTTTACTAAATGCTCCTACCTAACTATAAAAAAATTCAAGTAGTACAGACACTGATGACCTGTTGATTGGACCTTTCTCCTGTGTTTGCGCTGATGTGTTCGCGCTGTGGGATCTTGCGGCTACTGGCTCCAGTCCTGGATGAGTTCTGCATCTCCAACACCGAAGGACTTGGGGTGCAGAACTCACGAAAACAACGCTTGAAGTTCTCGTCCAGGTAGCCATAAAGGACGGGGTTTAGACTACTGCAAGAGACAACAAAAAGGATCAAAGCTTACAATGAGAACAAAAATCAGCCTCAAGCTAAATTCAACTTTTTTGTATACTGTGGTTTTCTGAGAACATCCTCCTATTATTCCATCCTCCAGGCTTTTCTTTTTAAATTATTAATCCCCCCAAAAAATATTTTTTATTTTTTTGATGGAAAAACAAAAACAGTGCATATTTTTCTCTGTTAGGTACCTGTTGGTGTAGCCAAGAGCGATGCAGAAATGCCAGGTGATAGTCTGCAAAGTGGAGTTGGGGATGGTGATCAAAGCTGAGATGATGACAAAGATGTGGATAGGAGTCCAGCAGACAATGAAGACGGCAACCACTACAAGGACCATGCGGGTGATTCGACGCAGATTCCTGTCCTTCTCCTGTGTGTGAAAAGGTTAGGCAGATTAGTGATGGGTATAAGTCAGGTGAAAAGATGAAAAAAAGGGGAAAAAAACAGGAGGAGATGGCAGGGAAAGATACATAATAATAGAAGAATGACAGAGCAGAGAGAGTGTGTAAAAAGGATGGAGATTAGAGAATGTAATCCTGTAAGGGAGGATGAGAGAGTAAGAGGAGAGAATTAAGAGCTATAAGCAGAAACAAATCCTATGAACAACAATGTTTATTTTTCCTTTTATTTCTGCTTTAGGATGTCTTCATTATGTAACCACTCAAATGCTGAGTGAAAGGTTACTGTTGTGGGTTCCAGTGTGGCGTTACCTTATCTCCCCCCTTTGACTGAACAAAGACAAATAGCTTTGAGGCATTTTGTTCATTAGACTCTTGTGCTGAAAAAATAGTGATTTGCATTTACAATGATTTGCAAGTTGAAAAAAAAAAACTGTCATTTTGCAGAGAATGCAATACTTTGAGAAAGATGGGACCTATTGGTGTTGTTGGTGTGTTTTTTTTTTTTTGTATATTTAAATGTTTTTCATTGAATCCTTTTTCATTCAGAGTAAGCTGATGCTTTTTAAAACACAGCAGCAGAATTTTCATTCTACCCATATTCATGCTTGTGAGCATTAAGAGGTTAATTGAAACTAAGCCACAACCTCAGGCTTAAGTTGATTTTCTCTAATTACTTAGACTTGAGAGTGATGAGTGCACCATATTTGCAAGCATGCTCTGGGCAGGTTGCTATTGTGCCTCATTATTCTGAAAAATAAAATCAATTAGGTTTATACCCAAGGTTTAATAATTTTAGAAAGTGCACAATTTGCATCTAATTAAACCCCCTTGACAAAATGCAAAAAAAGAAGTAATTATATATGCAATTTTGGGGCTTTTTGAAAGAAAACACATTTTTCCCAACCTGGGAGCCTGACAGCATTCGCACGCTCTTGAGCCGCAGGATCATGAGGCCATAGCAGACAGTGATGATGAGGACGGGCATGATGAAGGCAAAGATGAACACACAGATCTTGAGCAGGGTGTCCCAGTACCAGGAGGGGTGGGGGAAATTCAGCTTGCAGTCCACTATGCCTGAGGCTGTGCAGGTTGAGAAGACATAGGAGAATAGACTCATCATAAACATTCATTATATGCATGCATAAGTATTCATTTATTTGAACATAAACTCTATTTTTGCCTGCTGCCTATTTTTTTTTAATTTTTTTTTATTTTAAAAAACTATTGCAGCACTGATTAGAAAGCGAACTGTGGCAATTACTTTCATAAAAGTCCAAATTTTGCATTCTTTAATTTATGAAAAGGGGTTGATTATAATCACTTTCAGTTGTAATATTTTATTATTGGACTCTAATGGTTAAAAATAATACCCATTACTACTTATTATACTAAATAAACCTAGGCTGGGTCTTGGTGCAGCTTCACAGTTAATCATCTGCCAAAAATATACAGTTTTACCATCCTCCCCCCTCACTTTAAGCTAGCTTTTTTCTGATTGGCTGTCTTGTGTAAACAGAAGCGTTGAACAGAAGGCGTGCTCGCAGACAGAGCGGCATGCTCAAAACGACCATGTCAAGAATATTCACTTTCACTGACATCATACAGAGCCAAGAGCAGCCTGAGCTTTATGACTTGTATATGAACTGACCTCACCATTTGAAACTTTGAGTATGTATGCTATGAGCTCTATAGTCACAACATGCATACGATTAACTACCTCTGCAGAAAAATAATTTTTCAGAGGGCAGTGTGACATTTTCAAAATAGTGTTTTTCTAAAAACTAATTATGGAAAGCAAATACAACCAAAGAAGCTTCAACATCCCACATTTGAGAAGCAGAATAAGCAAGTTTCACTGGTTTTGTGGGGACTTAGTGCTTTACTTATTCTTCATCTATATTATTATATTATATATGCATTCAGCCGACACAGGGGAACAGATCTCTTGTACTTGCACAGTTACCGTTTGTGTATTTAAACCTTATAAGTTGTTATATGGATGTTATACATTTCAGTTTGTCTATTTCCTTTCACCACCATTATCAAAGACTTATTGTCAAACTAGGTAAGTAGGGAAAAAATTATTAGTCCATTGTTCAGTGCTATATTATGAAGCAACACAAAGACAGCAATGTCTCCCTGAAGCTTACTGAGAAAAGGCTTTTCACTGAAAACTGCTATGTCAAGGTAAAGCAGTCACATCTTTAAGAACCTTGCCTCCACAGCCCACAGCTTCGCAGTAAATCTCCTTTTACTCTCTCTTCTTTAAACAGATTGAAAGAACGCTTGAGTTTCATTTTTCTTCAGTTACCGTCTTTACCACTGCATTTGCTCCTGGATATGCTTTTTTTTTCCCTTGCAAGCAGCTTTTTGGCTCTGGAGACAGCTGTATTTGACGTCACCCAGAAGTAGTTATTAGTTATTTGTGCAGAGACTCAATAAATATTGTAGTTTCTCTTCTTTTACAGTGCGCTGGAGTGTGTAACTGCTTTTTAGAACAAAAATGAAGAGACTGAAGTGAATGTGTTCATTACTGTATTGTAGTTTCTGTACCATTGTTGAAATACTGTTTGTAAAAAGGAAAATCCCATAGGAAGTGTGTACATTTTACCATCTAAATTTGGGTAACTCCTTACACGTTGACCTTTTCCCAAAACTTTGGGGTGTAAAATACAGTGAAAGAAAAATGGCCACATATAGTTGTAAGGGTTCATTTTGACTTCACATAAAGCTATAGAAAAACTATAGCTTTGGCTGGTAGTGTGGTAAAGTGTTTTTGCTTTGGTAGATTTTTATGCTGGATGCCCTTCCTGACACAACAATAAAGGGGTTTCTGTTTCCTCTCAGGATCAAGCCAGGGATCTTTTGCTTATTAGGAAAATGTGTAAACCACCACACTACACTTAACTCCCCATGGAAATCAATGAGATCGTGTACTCGACAATAACGGCACACTTGATTGCCTCACAACACATGTTGTTTACACGCTTTTTGATGTGAGGACTTCTGTATCATGAGCCAGAGTGAGCTAACAGGCAAACACATGAGGGGCTGGAGTTAGATAAGTGGTAAATAATTATTAGAGCGAAGAATGGGTCAGGGTAGAGTACTGAGCCAAGGTAGAGTGGGGCAGAGTAAATGCGTGCAGAAGTGGAGGAGCTGATAGCTGTGCAGATCAGTGAAGGATCCTTAATTGAACCGAGCAAAGAATCCAGACTGTGGCAAACTGATCTGAGCAAGTAAGTAGTGAGTAGAGAGAGCAAGGGAGCAGAGAATGTAAATTGGACAGGTTTCAGCGGAGCTGAGGAAGTGAAGGGCTGCAGATAGGATGGAGTTTGAAGGGATGAAGGCTGGCTGCAGGTGCAGTAGAAGTGGGTGGTGTGATAAACTTCCACTCTTCTACTTTTAGAACATGTAATTTGCTACAATGTGTTCCTAATTTTGTTGTCACTGTGGCCAACTGTGTGGTGAATTTTGGAATTTTGACAAAGACTGGGTGAGTGTGCGCTGGCCAGCATTCTGTTCTTTATTTTGGCTAGTGCAATAATCTAAGTAATTTGTAAAACTGAATCTTTAATATGTATTTTGCCACATCTTATTTATAATAATGGATGAAAACAGACAACTTCTTCAAGAAATTAAATGATGGTTGCTATTTGCAGGAGGGATCACAATAACACCACCCCAGCACTTTTAGGGTCAAGATGTTTCCAGCAGAGGTATTTCATTTAGCTTTGAAGTTGTCCAAAAAGCAGCACATCATCGTACCTAAGGGGCAGAACAGGCCGATTGCAAATGAGTCCAAAAATGACATAATTGCCTGCAGAGAGAACAAGCTGTTTTCAAATTTACTCACTAGATGCTAGCATTTATTAAGCTAATGGCTTTCACTCACTACCTATGCAGCAAAACTTTAACTATCATGATTACTGTGATGAGGTCAGGCTGCTAAAACAATATGTAGTATGTTTACTTGTGTTACAATTTCCCCATTTGTGCTAAAATTGAAGTGTTGGAAATCAGAATCAGCATTCATGGTACATGTGCTCATACTTACAAGTGACAGCAGAGGAGGCCATGAACATGACAGGCAACCCAATTGCAGAGGAAAGGATCCAGTTGCAGACATTGACAATCTTGGCATTACGTGGCGTCCTGAAGTCCAGTGCTTTGACAGGGTGGCAGACAGCAACGTAGCGGTCGATGCTCATGGTGGTTAGCGTGAAGATAGAGGTGAACATGTTGTAGTAGTCGATGGACATCACCATCTTGCACAGGACGTCTCCAAAAGGCCAGGTGCCCATTAGGTAGTTAACACTCTGGAACGGTAGCGTGCTCGTCACCAAGGCGTCAGCCAGAGCAAGGTTGAAGATGTAGATATTGGTAGCTGTCTTCATTTTGGTGTATCTGCACAGAAGACACGTATTTGTTTTTGGATATGGAAAGCTCACAC
>VURO01018444.1:0-18010 GCA_015108175.1 Pelvicachromis taeniatus | reverse complement strand
ATGGTTAGGTTTAGGGTCAGGGTTAGCCATTCATTTTTGATGGTTAGGGTAAGCAGCTAGGGAAAGCATTATGTCAATGAGATGTCCCCACCAGGATATAAATACACACGTGTGTGTGTGTGTGTGTGTGTGTGTACTCACAGGGACATGCTCCTTCAGTGATGACAATGTTGTCCAGAGCTGAATCACAAGAAGAAGAAAAGCCTCTCTGAGCCTCAAAGACAATCTGTAGACATGCAAAGAAAATATCAGCCTACATAATAAAAGCTGGAGATTTATATACATAATATACTCTCATCCACACAGCCCTCCAGAAATAATGCTCTTATTGCACACAGGTGAGTTTGTGGTGTCCTCTGTGTGTCACTGCAGCAGCATTGTGTAGTTATACTTTAATCTACGTATCAAGAAACTAAGACAGTCCAAACCGGTCGCATCAGATCACCGCCCCTCCCTGAGCCTGGTTCTGCCAGAGGTTTCTTCCTGTTAAAAGGGAGTTTTTCCTTCCCACTGTCACCAAAGTGCTTGCTCATAGGGGGTCATATGATTGTTGGGTTTTTCTCTGTATGTATTGTCGTAGGGTCTTCCTTACAATGTA
The DNA here is from genome assembly GCA_015108175.1 of Pelvicachromis taeniatus. NCBI lineage: Eukaryota > Metazoa > Chordata > Actinopteri > Cichliformes > Cichlidae > Pelvicachromis > Pelvicachromis taeniatus. Next base: position 17,412 of record VURO01018444.1, on the reverse strand, counting down.
AAGCGCCTTGAGGCGACTGTTGTTGTGATCTGGTGCTGTATAAATAAAATTTAATATGTCTTTGACATATGGGAGTAGTTGGACTCTTGAATATTTCAAGCTTTATCATTTGGTCATGAAAACTAAATGTTTTTGATGATTTGGAAAATTTTTGTTGGCACGGGCTTATGGCCTGTGATTTATGACCAAGAGGTGAGAGGCGTGACAGACAGAAGAGGCACCAAGAGGTGAAGAAGTACCACACTAATGCGACACATCGCTAACATCGTTTATTTGAGACCATAAAGTCCTGCTTGTAAGTTCTTTATTAACATCTAGTCTCTTATTGAACTCCTGCTGTTGAAAATAAAAGAAACATGAATATTAAATGAGAACCTTACTGTGATTTAACCAGCACGCTCACCTGACCAGACATGTTTGGTAGAACACACTGTATGTATTATTGATTGATTTACTTAAAAACCTGCAAACAACGAGTGAAATTATAAAGTTTCCTGACTTGTTTCAAATTCCTGAAACGTGTAACAGACAGTGTGGTTCTGAACAGAACAAAACTGTAAGCAACGGTATGCTCAAAGAGTTGTCGCCTTAAAAATGAACACAGGCGATTGGTTAAAAGTAAGTCCATATGAATACAGCTGGAAGGGTGTGACAGCTGGAAACGTCACAGACAGGTTTTAAAGAGCGGACTGTTATCATGGGCCTGTCCTCAGATCAGTCTCAACATCAGCAGATATCTGTCTGTTCTTGTCTCGTTCAGCACTTTGAATGATTGTTTTACAGCTGTTGTTGCAACTACAAAGACATAAAAGCAGCTGTAAAATCATTTTTACATGTGATGACTATTATTATGTTCGACTATCTCTGTTTTATAACTGTGTTTTAAAACACAAGTTTTTGTGTCTTCACAAAAACTTGTGTTTCCAGCAGCTCCAAGTATTTTTCAGCAATTACAGCAGCAGTTCTTTGTATTCGAGCCTAAACAATGTGGCCGCTGCTAAATCCACTGTAGACATGTTTCCTGCTTTGTAGTTACAGCTTCTTAAATGCTAAATATTGCTTATCGTGTGAAAACATTGTCCTCGGGTATGAGCAACAAAAAGAAACTTTAAATTCATCCCTTAATAAAATTAGAGGATAATATTACAGGAAGATTTTTATTTTTGCTTTTATATTTGTAAAGCTTTCTTTAATGTTACTTACTACTGTTTGATGAGAGTTTAGTGTCTGAATGACATCACTTCATAGCTAAAGTCCAAAGCTCCTGTTGCTGCTGTCGATCCTATTTAAAGGTATTAAAGTGATGTGGTAACACTCACGGTAATGCTCTGGCTGCTCGGCTTCGACACGGTAACAGCGCCGCTCAACCAGGTTGGACTCTGGATGCCAGTCTTCGTCCACACCAATGCCTCACTACTAGCCGTTTTTGCCAGAATTCTCAGATTATTGGCGTTGTCAATGCCATACATGTAGTATTTGAACTGAACACAGATCTCAGAGGCTGATGAGGTGATGGAAGGGCTCAGCAAACGAGCTCTCTGTCCATTAGACACATTGTCACCCTCGTGATAGATGTAGTACCCCTCTGCAGAAAGAAGGACACAGAAGAAAGATCTTTATAATCACGGTGATGATGAAGAATAAACATGTTTCTACTAAAGCATGCAAACCTCCATCAGGGTAGTCTCCACTGGGACCAGTGCCAGGTGTGGGAGTTGGACCACTATGCCGGGTCCAGTCACTGTTGTCTGCGTTATCCTGGCTGAAATCGCAGAACGGCTCACTGTCTTGGTTAAAGTCGCATGAAGTCACCACTACTGCTGTGGAAACATGTTACAGACAGATAAATACATGGATATTTATACAACATAAGATTAAATTAACAGTTTGTATCCAATATAGCTTTCTCTGCTCCTCTATAACAGAACAGTTTACATGTTTAAATGCAACCAAGCGCCTGTTAAATAGTGTTTCAAGCTGTGCCTAATCATCACTGACACGTGACAGTCACAGACATTAAACTGACATGTTTATTTTTCTGTACATGTTTAGGCCGGACATTACTGGCTATTATTATCAATACTTAAGATAAGGAGCTGGAAAGAGTTCAAGTTCAAATCCAGCACACGGGCAGCGTTGTAGATGCACTGCTGCACTAATGCCACATCTCTGTCATAGTATGTCACCCAAAAGTGCACTTTATGTGTTTTGAACATGCAAACAACGTCGTAGATGATTAAAACCAACATACCATCGTCTGTCTGCTTATTCTGCGCACTGCAAACAAGAGAAAGGTGCAAGTTAAAGATTGGTTAAATTCTCTGTAGGACGTTAAATAAAACGAAAAAAGACACACTCGCAGGCCAGTGTGCATGTGTCACTGTTATTCATGTGGTGCTTTACAGAATTAGAGCTGATTAATTAAGTGCAACTACTGTGCAATAGGAAAATAGGAAACTATTCATTAAGAAGCACGTCCATATTCTCAATAAGGCCTGGTTATCCCGTTTACTTTAAAGACAGTTACTTTAAAGAAGCTGAAAGTTTCAGTTAAAGGTAGAAATAAATACATTCTTAACAAAAAAAAGCCAAATTATGACATGCACTGAAATGTAACTTTTGTAATGTATTTGTAATGGAAGCTTTACGTGAAATTTTTATACATAAGATTCATAGTGACATAGTGACTACATAGTGCTTTTCTAGGCTTATTGACCAAGCAATTATTAAACCAGGCAGCTATTGGCAACAATACAACAAAACAAGGAAGAAACAGAAAAGAAACAACACTTTCTTTCTCCATAAAGTCATAACTTAGCAGATCCGGCAATATGAATAATTAGCAGCTTAACAGATTATATAGTTATTAAACAGTTATCATTTTAAGAGCTCACCTGTACAGTAACTGCCCCGCTCTGGAATCACACATCCACAATAAGAAAATTAAAAACTTGAATATTTCCATGGCTAACTTTTAGTTACTGCTACATGAAGACAGAGACACAGAGCAGAGGCCTTTTATAGGCTGGGGAAGGTTCAGGGGGTGTTGGGTGGAAACCAGGATGGATACATTGAGTAGGTGTGTGGATGCTGAACTGTTGGATATTATGTAGCAAAATGAGTAAATGAGTAACTGTGAATGATAGGGCTAGGGTGTGTTCCCTTTAGGCGTGACTGGATACATGTGAACGTGTGCTTTTTGACCTCAGGAGTTCACAGGGAGGGTGGGGATTTTCTTTAAACACTGTATTATAAAAAAAGAACTGTACAGTTAGAAATTATCAAGCTTATTGTGTAATAAACATCAAACTTTGATCAGTGCGACACACCTTTTTAGCTTGTAATGTATATTGACAGTGATTCTAGGAAAGTCACTTGCATTCACATGTTGGTTGTCTTTACCATTTTATGGATGGACATACAGTGTGAGGACAATGTGGACCGACTACTGTGTGGACTTGCGACTACTACGCTTATACTACAATACGAAGCCTCACATCAGCATTTTCTATTCCCCTTTTTCTTTATCTGATATACAATTTATATTTGTGCATCAGCATGAAACTCTTAACACCTGCTCAACTAACATTTCAGCACATTACACACCAGTACACATTACTTCTAAAGTCAGGTGTCTTAGAAAAGTGTCAAACGAGAAAAACTTGGATAGTGCATGTATTACTTGTAGGTCTTTATTATCAGGATGTCCAAAATGCTGCAGTGGGAACACTGACAGGAGCCAGTAAGGGACCCATCCTGGCTTCTCTTCATTGCCCCCCAGTTATCTTATATTAAAGAACTCATAGTACAGTCTCAGCCCAAAACAGCACTTCTGTCTCGGATTACAGAATGATGTGTTGCTCCCAGTAGATAAGGAGCCTTCAGCTTCTGTGAAAACAAGCTCCCAGTTCAGATTGGGAGGCAGAAACTTTCAAGATTAAGCTCAACATTTTTTTTTGCCAAAGCTTAGCGCTGGTGACCTTCTCCATTCTAAAAGCTCTGGAGAAACAGTCCTTTGGCATGGTTGCTTAAAAATATATCTCTAAAAGTTCTGTTGGTTTTTAGTAACCGCTTATTGGAAAACTGAATCTTGTCCTCCACTGAAAGTATTAAGAGTGGACACAATATTAGATGACAACCTAAATAACGTGACATTTCTGAGATGAAGCTATGATATGAAGAATGATCTAATTCTCTTTGTGACAATTTGTATCACATCAGAGATCTGAGAGTAGGGAGGGCGCAGAAAGAAAATTGTAATAAAAACGTCTATAAAATAAAATATGATGGTCACACCCAGAAACAATCAGCTTAGCAATGGCTCGTCTCAACAGCTTATCTCAACAATTAAAAATACTGGGTCACATATTTCATCTCAATGACAAGAACTGGACAGAAGACATTAAACAATAAAGATACAGGACGATGCACAAAATGATACAGGAGCTTGAATGGATGTCATCTTAGATGTCAGCTGATTTGCTCTTATATTACTGTACTGCCCAGAATATCTTTATCTTATCTTATATCTTGGTCCCCTGACCACTTCCTTGTTATCTTGGTCCCCTGACTACTTCCTTGTTTCCTTAGGTCTAAACCCATAAGAACCCAAGCGGATACAGGTGTCCCATAGTTTTGCTGACAGTAGAAACGGCTCTGGGCTCTTATGACCCACATAAATATATATTTTCCTGATATTTCTTTTGAATAAATTGTTAAATGAGATAACAAACAAATACCAAACGTGCTCAGCAGCAACATTATAATAATTCCAAAAAGTTTTCTACCTCGCAGTGACTCTTACAATTAAAGCACTGTATCCATTGTATTGTAAAACATATAAACCTAATTTAAAAATAGCCCTGTATGTCGTTTTCAAATGAAACCTTTATAAAATCAAGCTTCTGTTTTGACTTCATATAGAAAAATAACCTTCACACACAAATGATCTTGTGTGTGACTTGCCTTGAATCATTAAAATATAAAATCATCAACATGAATCAGCTATGGGTGTGCATGAAAGTTCCAGTCTAATAAAGATACTGACACACGAGAGGAGTCCTTCGAAGTAAGGACCTTTGTGTTGGGTGTCATTATGACCGTAGAGGATTTCTCATGGGTGTGGTTTAAATCACTTCAACCAGAAGTTACACAATCTTACTGCAATTAGCACCACCAAGTAAGAACCAAGTATTTGACATGAGATCTGTGTGCTGTGGTAAGTTAGTCACCTCAATGCAGAAATATTGTGCTGTAAATTGTCCTGAGTAGCTGTGTCCTTTCTGTGGAGCATGGTTATTCTAAGCTGTCACATCTAAGTGTAGATGTGACAGCAGATTATTGCCTGTCTGTCCTAAACAAGTGGCAAGTTTTATATAATATGCTGCTCGAAAAATTAAAGAAACACTTTGTAATGACAGTATAGCATGAAGTCAGTTCACCTTCTGGGTTATTGATCTGGTCAGTGAAATAGCAGACAGGGCTGTTAATGTTTCATCAACAATGAAACAACGCCTAAAACATGGCTTTGAAGAAGAGGGGGAAATGAGGTCTACTAGCCATGAATTAAGCATTCAGTTTGGATATCTGTCATCAGTTTGTGCACTCTTCAATCTCCAACCCCATCCAAAAACAAAAGTCCTCACTGACCCACGGTGCAAACAAGCAATACAATAAATAGAGGTAGAAATAAAACAGGATAACAACACAGTGAGACAGTCTTTATGCATTAATTTTGGATTTGGCTAGAATCTGTGTTGCTACGGCAGCATGAGGCAATATCATGACCCTACAGTGATTGCACAGATAGTCTGAGAGCTAGACAGGGCAGGACCCCTATCTGCCCCTTTTGTACAAGGAGGAACAGGTGAGCATTGCAAACTGACTCCCACAAAATTACCTCCAATGGTGCAAATGTCTAAGCTCAACCAATTAAATTGTTTTATTTATATAGCAGCAAATTACATTGCTGAAAATTACATTGTAGCTAGTTTTTCATTCTGAGACAGGATGTTTCTAATTTTAGAGATACTGCAGAAATGGAAGAAGGCATATTTGTTTAATATGCACGCTGAAAGACATAATCTAGTCAAAAACAACTCTACGATTCCTCACAACCTACCTTACTGATGCCATCCAGAGAAAGTATCTGGTTTCATACCACGTTTCTAAGATATTAAGATATTCAGGGCAACTGAGTAAAATAACCTCAGTTTGATCTGAATTTGGAAGGAGAAAATTAGAGGTCATCCGGGTCTTTATGTCTTTAAGACACTCCTGCATTTAAACTGATTGGTTTGTCGTCTGGCTTCATTGTCAGATAGAGCTGGAGGGTGGTTTGGGGGTGTCTTAAGGCGCATCCTTTTTTCACATTACGAGCTGTCTGTGTATTCCGTTCTCTGTGGATCGATCGTTTAGCTTCAAACAAACCATTTCGTACCCAGCATGACTCATTCCTGACTAAGACTCAGCGAGTTAGCTGCGATGGCCGAGTGGTTAAGGCGTTGGACTTGAAATCCAATGGGATCTTCCCGCGCAGGTTCGAACCCTGCTCGCAGCGAATTAACATCTTTCATTTTTAATCACAGAGATCTAAATTTACTTACTTATTTCTTCAAAGGTCGTGATTTATTAAATAAAAAAATACTACGCTGTGTAAAAAGAAAAAAACACTATGTTTGAGTGATTAATTAATTAAATTATATTCTACCTTTTACAGATCCTAAAATTACTTCACAATTAAATCAAAATGATGTAATTCTACATGTTTAAGTTAAAAGGCACCGCTGGGATTCGAACCCAGGATCTCCTGTTTACTAGACAGGCGCTTTAACCAACTAAGCCACGGCGCCTTCCACCGCACCCGTTTGCTATTTTTGATCCAAAGATGTATACTGATCCGGCGACAGGACGGACCTAAATATGTGCTACTTCCTTATCGTCGTGGCGAGTCAAAAGCAAAGGATAAACTCTTATCACGACGAGGACTTATGACGTATTCAAACTGAGCCAGGAATGAACGGAAATTGTGCTAATCAGAGGCTGGTCACAGACTTTTGTTTTTGCTAAATGAGTTTTCGAACAATGACTACTTTAATGTAGCTAGAAGGCTGAGTACAGTCTAATGCGAAGTTTAAACGCGTCACCGTGTTAGCGCTGTAACACACAACTATCTACTATTTCAGTAATCAAAAGTTGTCTATATTAGTCATAATATTATTGTGAAATGTATTAAAAGTTAATGTATACTTAATGTTATTTAGTAGTAGTTACTGCCTGTTCAACGGTAACTCGCCATGCCAGCAGTGGGTGCCATTCAGTGAAATCTCACAATTTTCACACTGAAAATTGCTCTGATGTGTACCCACACTGCTTTTCAGATGGATTGGGTCAACATGTGAGGAGGCATTAAAAATTAAAATGTGACATTTCCAGTTGCCACTAGGTGGCACTTACACACAATCTTATCAGGTCAATTGGACAAGGTCTCTTTGAGTTATAGCAATCTCGTGCTTCATGGTAAAGCATCAAAATTTGCCATGTCGCCAGGGTCACACCCTTTGACGAAAGACTGCAGGCTTACTTGTGGATCTTCAACCTCTCCCTGAGCACTGCTGTCGTCCCAACGTGCCTTTTTGAAAAACCGAGCCTGTTAGGCTTGAACACCTCCCTCTGCAACCTGGACTTTCTGAAGGAGAGACCTCAGTCAGTCTGGATCGGTAACAGCATCTCCAACACCACCACACTGAGGACTGTGTGCTCAGCCCACTGCTGTTCACTCTGTTGACTCACGACTGTGTAGCAATGTACAGTTCAAACCACATCATCAAGTTTGCCGATGACAAAAATGTGGTGGGTCTCATAAGCAAGAACGACGAGTCAGCATACAGAGAGGAGGTGCAACAGCTAACAGACTGGTGAAGAGTGAACACCACCCTTTCTCACCACCTTCTACAGAGGGACTATGAGAGCATCCTGAGCAGCTGCATCACTGTCTGGTATAACTGCACCGTATCGTATTGCAATACTCTACAATGGAGAGTGAGAACAGCTGAGTGTTGGAGCCTCTCTTCGCTCCATCACAGACACTTATTGCACCCGCTGCATCTGCAAAGCCACCAGCATTATGGAGCACCACACACACCCCTCACACACATACACACACACACACCCCTCACACACACTCACCCTCTGACTTATACCGGAGCATCAGGGCCCTCACTGCCAAACAGCTTTGTCAGACTCCTGAACACTCAGTGACTGGACTGACACACACACACACACACACACACACACACACACACACACACACACACACACACACACACACACACACACACACACACACACACACACCAACATCACCCTCAGGTCCCGGCACGTTCGATATAGGGGACGCCTGATGAGCTGAGCGAGCTCAGGTGTGTCAGCCTCTCCCACTGCTACACCATGTAATGACTGTATTAACCTGAGGTCTTCTTTAGAATGTATTTCCCATTTCTCCAAGATATTTAATATTAGTAGTACCTGATGAGTAGATAAAGTAAGTCTCATCATCAGACACAATGTTTTTTCTTTCATTAGTTTTTAAAATTTATTTAGAAATGTTCGGATTAGAAATGAGTAAATGAGAGGGAAAGCTCAGGTTTGAAAATCAGAGAGACGAGGCCGAGACAGTTGGTATACATGCACAGAAGGGATAGTGGATAACTTGGACAAGGGAAGACACAGATGGAGCTACCGGGAGAGACAAAGGCGCTTCATGGGTGAACTGTGACAGAGGAGGACCAAGGGATAGGGTGAAATGGAGGCAGATGATCCACTTTGGCGAACCCTAATTGAAGTAACCATACACCATAATATAATAAAGTCAACAATGCTGAAAATATAGCACACATTATTGAGAAGAATGAAGTACAAGTTCATGAAAAGCCAACATTTAATGTCTTCATATGAGGACAGTGAGTCATAGGAGTTTAATAAAAACGAATGTTAGATGACTTCTTATCTTTTTTTTTGTTGGTATGTCAGTGCTGCAGCTGTACAGTTGGTTTTAAAGGTTTTAAAGGCCTGCTACAGCGAACAAGCCTCAGACAGTGGCTCTTCTTGAGCTTCTCTCTTTACAGTGTCAGGCCTCAATATGTATTCAATATGTTCCAACCTGATATATAAGAAATTAGTCATTCTGTTTCAGTTAATTCTGCTATAAATTGGTGTTTCTGTTAGCAAACAGCAAATGTTGACACTGGATCATATTTTATACTCTTATGTCAACTGGAGTGAGTTGGTCGTACGTATGAAACTGCATGTTTCAGTGCAATTGTTTTTAAAAAAATACTGGGTGTTATTTCTTGTATTGCAACGGTGTCATTAAAAGTTATATTTATCATATTAACCAGCACATTACACACAAAAGTATGTTTTATTAAACTGATTCAACACTTTAGCTTTAGAAAATGGCTGTAAATAGCCTCCTGCTGGGTTGCTTGGATTTCACTTGTAAATATACCATAACATTAGATAAATGAAACCCTTTTTAAAAACTACTAGTGTTTATACCATAGGTGTATGGTGCTCTATAGACAGAGGTGTACAAAACTGGTACGCAGGTACGAGTGAAGGCGAGTCCGTACTTGTGTACTTGAGAATTGAGAAGCCGTGATAAAAGAGTGATTTTGTGCAAACTGTGAAAAAAAGGAGTTTGCATACCACCGAAGCACTTGAACCTTACTGTACCATCTACATACAAAACATGTTGCAGCGAGCACAGAAACTGTGGGAGCTGTTAGCGCTAGCTGTCCCAGTACCAACGAAAGGTGTCGGCGGCCCAAACTTGATGAAATGACAGGCTCCAGGACCAAAAGTAGTAAGTCAACATTGAATGAACTTACAAATTCTCTCTCAAAATGGATTGCTCTGGACTGTAGGCCACTATCAGTGGCAGACGATAGGGGGTTAGAAGATGTGCTACAGTTAGTGTCAGGTGATCCAACTTTCAAGTGAAATTCAACAACTTTATGACACTGAAAAGCAAAGTTAGATGCATTACAGACGGCCCTGCTAACATGGAGGAACTACACCAGGAGCAACAGAAAGAGCCACTCATACAGGATGTTTCCACACGGTGGATTTCAACGCTGGATATGGTTTCTGTCTACTAAAGAATCAAGAGGCTGTTTTTGCTGCTTTAGACAAACAAAATTTGAACTCCATCAGAGGTAAAACTCTAAAAGCTGGCGACCGTCCTTGAGCCCTGCATGTCAATAAAACTATTGTTTAACTTATTGTTACTGTTTCTTCAAACAGCTCTATAGTTGACAGTTACTGTGTAGATTAATAATGACTTTCTTGAACGGTCACAGGTTTGTGACTGAGCTTCTTGGAGGTGAGACATGTTTCTCATGTTCAGTGGGTTTACCTGCTTTCTGCCACCTGCATCACACCGTGGACGTCTCTGATGATGACTCATGGTGAAATTTAAGACTGCCTTCACAAAGGACCTATCCCAAAGTGTAGCTACACTCAAACATCAGTGGCTCAGGATAGCTACTGTGCTGGACTCACGCTTTAAGGATTTAAAGTGTCTCACAAGCAGAGAGCAAGAAGAGGTTTGGACCAGCCCTGAGGCCCTGCTGCAGGAACAGAGTAAAGATGCCACCAGCAAAGACAAAGAGCTTCCTCCTGTCTTCGTTGTCTTCAGACTCTGGTTCAGATGAGGAAGCCCTGAGTAACAGGGCCCTGAGTTTGTACAGGCTGAATCCACCATCAGCTGCAGTGGTGGTCCAGTCCAGCAGGGACCCACTCTGATGAGTCCTGCCACCTCTGTCCATGTCAGAGATGTTCTCACCTGCAGGTCACACTGTAACAATACAGAGAGCTGCCCTGAGCTCTGAAAAGGTGAACAGGCTGGTTTGTCTAAGTGAAAGACGACTGAAAGAGACGCACAGTAAATAAGCATGGAGGAGTTGTGAGTCCACTGGGTTTGTTATTGTTTTCCACTAAAATGTTTGATGATCACACTGTTTTAGCCTGATGTACAAAATACTATTGGCTCAGGTTACTCAGAGTGCAAAGGTGAAGCTGCTCAAATAACTTTTTATGTCTCTGCCTTATTTTTTTAAGAAGAAAAACTGAACTTTATGTTGAAATTATTATTATTATTATTATTATTATTATTATTATTATTATTATTATTATTATTTAAAGACAATACCATTTTGAAAATGTACTGAAAGCAATTACTATAGCACTTTATTTTGAAGTCTGCCCAATTTTCCATCCATCCATCTTCTGCCGCTTATCCGGGGCCGGGTCGCGGGGGCAGCTGCCCAAGCAGAGAAGCCCAGACCTCCCTCTCCCCAGCCACCTCCTCCAGCTCATCCGGGGGAACACCAAGGCGTTCCCAGGCCAGCCGAGAGATATAATCTCTCCAGCGTGTCTTGGGTCTGCCCCGGGGCCTCCTCCCGGTGGGACATCTCACCCTGGAGGCGTCCAGGAGGCATCCTTATCAGATGCCCGAACCACCTTAACTGGCTCCTTTCGATGCGGAGGAGTAGCGGCTCTACTCTGAGCTCCTCCCGGATGGCCGAACTTCTCACCCTTTTGTCCATGGATATTATTTTTGTTTCTCTCTTTTGAACTGAAATGCAGTTTAAATGTTTTTTTTTATATCCAGAAATGAAAAGAGTTTCAGTTATTCATGTCCATGTCTATTATTTGATTCTGTCGCCCACTAAAACCCTTTTAAATAAATTAAAAAAAATAATAATTGTGCTTTGGGGCAAATTTTCTTGTGTGATTAAATGCAATTAATCGAGATTAATTAAATACAAAGCCTGAAAGTCCCACTACTGACCATCCTTTATTTGTCAAACACGCGCCCAAAGGATTTACTTTACCAAGTGGATCATCACGACTTTGACATAATGGTCCATTTGATCCATCCGCTTCCACGTATCCTTTCCAGCGTCGCGGGGGGCGCTGGAGCCTATCCCAGCTGTCTTGGGGTACACCAGGTCGCCAGTCTGTCGCAGGGCTAACACACATAGACAGAGACAACCATTCACACTCACATTTACATTAACCTATCCCCACTAACTGCATGTTTTTGGACTGTGGGAGGAAGCTGGAGTACCCGGGGAGAACCCACACAAACACAAAGAGAAAAAAAACAATATATTTTCATTTTACCTAAGGACACTCAAATATTAGTGCAAATGCACTAGTTAAAATTCATAATCATATATAAAAATGATAATGTTATGAACTAGCACAATATAAATACAACTGAACTGAACTTTCTGCTTATCTTCTTAATTTTAACTCAGTTTTCAAACCTAAGTGGTTTATTCAAGTCACCCAGACTGGAGTCTAACCAAAGAGCCCACAGACAGTTATTAGTGACAGTGTAGCCAGACTGTGCGGACAGAGGATGCAAGCGGGATTTTAAAAAAGGTGTTCAAGACAATATTTCAGGTCACCTACTAATCAGAAGGTTAGTGGTTCGATCCCCGTTTGCTCCAGTCTGCAGTGCAAGATACTAATTATTTATTAGGCAAGTTATGTAATGCACTTCAGTATGAGAAGGGGAAGAAAACTAAGCACAAGAGACAAATAACTGACCAAATAAAAAAAATCAAATAAATACAAATCAGTACCTAAGCAACAACAGAAGTAAGAGTCAGTGTATGATGTTATTTGTTGTCTTGGCAACAGTTCATTTCTGTTTTCTCCCACAGAGAACTTGAGTGGGTGGTATAAACCAAATTTCCAGTCACAGCCTTACATGGAATGTACCAAATCCTCAGGGGTGGGGAGGCTTATGCCAAGTTACAGTAACCAGATGTGTTGATGCATCTTTATATTTTAGGAAACACTGTCTAAAGCAAAAGCAGCGTGATGTGTAAAAATAACAGTGTTGATCCCAAAGACCTGATAACTGATTTGTCATGCTATTGTTCACTGTTGTTATTCTCTCATTGTTGCGGCTGTGACACATTCCCAGGTTATTAGTAGTGGTAGCTTCTTAGTCTTGGTAATCAGATATCAGGTATTTTTCCAGTACAATTAAAGCATAACCGCAATCAAGAGTAAACTAAACAAAACTGCATCTATTTAAGTTAAAAAAAAAGACAAGACACTGTCAATGGCCATAAACATTCAACACAGTTATCGTGGAACATAGAAAGATGTGGTTCCTAAACCATGTTATTAAAATTAGTGCCTAGGTTTGCCTTTTTCTTTGGAATGATTTATATAAGGTTAATTAGTTTAATAGTAGTGGTTTAAAGTGATTTTCTCTTTTAATAAGGTTTCTTTGAAAATACATTTGCTAATCTTTTCAGTGTGATAAAAATAAATCTAGTAGATTGGTAAAATTATGGCAGGACTCATGGGTAAGCTCAGGAGGTAAATCGGGTCATCTACTTATCATAGGTTTGGTGGTTTGGTCCTGGATGCTTCAGTTCCACACCTAAATACTTTGATAGGATACTAACCCCGAGTTCCCACAGTGCATCCATCAGAACATGAGTGGGTGTTAGACAGAAGCAGAACGTAAGGATGAAACAGCGTGTGCGAATGAGGCATGTTTCATAAATATGGTCTCCTCAGAGAAACGACGGTCCCAGCAGCACAGCATCAGTTCACCTTAAATACAAAGCAGGTACAAAGAATTATGAATAAAATATCAGCATCAGTTTTGGTGTCAACGGCATGAGAGGTCACAATTATAGAAGTTAACACAAGTGAGACAGAAACAGATGAAAACACAATAAATGCAGTGAAAGTGGAGTCCAGGGTGTTTGCAGAGTAACAACATTTTCATCTATATGACTTCTGTCTGATCATCTAAGAAGCTATTGTATCCATTTTTATTTATTTTAAACTCATTTTGTATTTTTGATTATTTTTCTGTTTGTGTTACTCTGGATAATCCACAGATTAGGCACCACTGTGTTGATGCTGTGTTCAGTGATTAAGGGACACAGTTTTGGCACGTTCTTTGTTGGTATTTGCAGTGTCTTAACATCTTTTTCTGTTTCTTTATTTCTTATTAATAGAAATTTAAAGACTCCATAACAACGACAGCTAAATCAGATGCAGGAAACCCTTCTGTATAACAAGTGGCTTCACTTACATTTGCTAGATGTGGAAAAAGTGTGTTAAATGCAACCCTCTGTGCTGTCTAGCAGATGCTTGGTGAGTAGTGGGATAAGGAATGTTAAATTTTGTGACCAAATTTGGTCTTCTGATGCATCACCACCCAAAGTGAGAGAACAGAGTGACTGTATGAAATTTAAGGTAATCCTAAAGCAGCAGGCAGCAGTGGTTTATACATGTTTTTAACCTGTGACTTGTATTTCTAAGAAGACAAAAATAGCCTTCCAAAGAAAAACAAATAACAGATAGCACATTTATTCCCGCCTCATATTTCCTGTAGAAACACGCAGAGCATATGAGAGTGCAGCACATGCCTGTCAGCCAGCAACCTTTATCACATCCAGTCATTCAAACAGCCAGTGATTAAGAAACATTATGTGCTCTTCACCTCTGACTAAGGGCACTAGCATGGGCAGGAAAAGCAGACTAATGTGTGTGTGTGTGTGTGTGCGTCTGACTGGGGAAAAAGTTAAGTAACTTTCCATGTCCTCAATGATAACTTGGAAAAAGAGACAAGAAAAAAAGTGAGAGGGAAGGGGGGGGTGGACATGTGTGTTCATGAAAAGGAAGTCTGTCCAGACAGTGTCAGATGACGTCATCGTCTCCAGCAATTTGTGTGTTTATGTGTGTGCGTAGGAGGGAGGCAGCCTTTCAGTATAAATAGGCACAAGCCTGTCAGTATTTCAACGTTAGGGAGCAGCAGAGAACACCAAAGCTGGAAAACAGGGTCTGATATATTCCACCGGACACACGCCGACTACAAGGTAAGGACTTGAAATTACAGCTTATACATACACGCACACACAACATGACATTGTTATTTACTATAATCACATGTGATTTATATACAGTCTTATTTGCCTCTTGAGTAGTTTTCAGTTGATTCTGTACATGTCCATAAATGACATCATCAATCACACATGTGCACAGCTGTTTTTAATATAGACGTTATTCAGCTCCTGAGGACAGCCTGACTCTGTTCTAAATCGTATGCTTGTGGGAAATTATAATTATTAAGCATACTATTATTATTAAAATGTCATTATCTCGAGTCAGTGTTTGACTGAAGTGCAGTTAGACAATGATAATCTTGAAGTGGAAAGATTGAAAGCTATATTAGAGGTACGCTGATTTACCTCTATACTCATTTATTCATTTGTTTATGTCGACCAGTTGTGGCTAGTTTAACACTTTTCTTTCTGTCTTGTATTATTTTCATACTCTTTTAAAGTTTTTACAGTCATAATCTTAAGACATCATCTTCTTTAAAATGTCTCTGTACCATTGTGTAATCCAGTGCAGCTTCTGACTAATAAGGGATCTATTGACATTGAGGTTCAGCGGTTAACCAAAAAGCCACTTTAAATGTCTAAATATCTATTTCTTAAGAATGTATCAGTTTTAATGATCAGTGAACAATCACTTGCGAGTAAAGTTGTCAGACACAGAGGTATCTGCTGCATATTGAATCTAAATCTCAACTAATCACTATTCATATTTGATTGAAATTGTATTTTTTCTTTCCCAGAATGCTTTGTGTATACATTTTCCTGGTGCTGACTCTGAGCAGAGTGGGACTGAGCTCTCTGCAGGATAAGCAGACTGATTTTGGGCTGAAGGTCTTCTACCAGTTGTCCAAAATGTCTATAGACAAGAACGTGGTCTTATCCCCGTATGGTGTGGCCTCTGTTCTGGCCATGGCTCAGCTTGGTGCAAATGGAAACACCCGCAAGGCCTTAACTACGGCTATGGGTTTCTCTCTGCAAGGTGAGTGACATATAGATCCAGACAACAAAGTGGGACTGAAGCAACAGTAACAGGAAAAACTGAGAATATATCCATAAAGTTTTTAGCATCAAGACAACAACATGGCACTAGTTACTGTTTACACACACTGTAGTCTGAAAAAGGATGTTTGTAACCAAGTTAAAGAAAGATTAAAAAAAACTGTAGAGGGAGCTGTTTTTTATCTTTCTGCGGTGAGGCTACTTGTTTTGTGAATTTGGTAGACTAGACTAGACCATTACCTTGAAAAAAAAATCATTTATCTTTTACTCCTGCAGAGCGAGGGATGCTTCGGCAGCAGTGGCTTCTGCAGCAGAGCCTGTCTGGTGGGGAGGGGGTAGAAATAGCCAACGGGGTGATGGTGGAGAGGAAGATGAATCTGGAGAAGAGATATTACCGGGCCTTGGCCAAAGCCTTCCAAACCCACCCTCACCAGGTGGACTTCACTAAGCCGGACCAAGCCATCAGCGTTATGAATGCATGGGTCTCAGATCGCACTGCAGGTATATTCAGATAGCAGACTCAAACCTCTGAAACCTCCATCAGTTTGATTTAAGTGGACATCTATCTTTGTGTCCATCTTTTAAATCATTTGTGACCTCTGATTGGTCAACTCTTCTGCAGGTGTTATCCCTGAATTCTTGCATCCTGGATCTCTGACTGATCAGACCCGCCTCGTCCTCCTTAATGCGCTCCACTTCCAGGGCCTCTGGAAAGTTCCCTTTGACCCGAAGCTGACACAGGAGAGGATATTTCATTGTGCCAATGGCAGCACTGTGCCAGTCCACATGATGAGAATCACCAACCGCTTCAACTACGGTGGGCCAAGTCGTTTATCAGACAGTTTTAAAGATGACTGAGGTCTCTATCTGTATCTACTTATTAAGGCCTTTGTTTCATCCTCAATTAACAGGAGAGTTTGTAACCGCTGATGGAGTGGATTATGATGTGATTGAGATCCCATATGAGGGCGACTTGCTGAGCATGCTCTTAGTGTCTCCTTTTGAGCCTGAAGTTCCTCTGAGCATGCTCAGTGAAGATCTGAGCAGCCAGAAGATCCAACAGTGGAGGACAGAGCTGAGGAATGTCAAGAGGCAGCTGGCCTTGCCTAGGTAAGAGAGAGAGGGTCAGAGTGTATCTTTGGAGCTAACAATCAATTATGTTGATTCAGATTAATTATTTACTTTAGGCTGTCAGCCTA
Source organism: Pelvicachromis taeniatus (assembly GCA_015108175.1). Taxonomy (NCBI): domain Eukaryota; kingdom Metazoa; phylum Chordata; class Actinopteri; order Cichliformes; family Cichlidae; genus Pelvicachromis; species Pelvicachromis taeniatus. Next base: position 266 of record VURO01018444.1, on the reverse strand, counting down.
AAGTAAACACAAGAAACTAAAAGACTGATGTTTTGAAGGTTTACTCTGGACTCAGAGGTGAATTTAAAGCCTGCGCTCGTCAACATGGGACTAGGAGACATCTTCAACCCAGCTACTGCAGACTTCACACGCATCACCTGTAAGTCAACCTTCCTGTTAAATGTTCAGGGGGTAGCTGTAGTTTACCAGGTACAGCAAGTCATCTACCAATCAGAAAGTTGGTGGTTTGATCCCTAGCTACCCCAGTCTGTATGCCAAATATACTC
>VURO01018442.1:44183-56030 GCA_015108175.1 Pelvicachromis taeniatus | reverse complement strand
CGACGTTTAAAAGCGACCGGCTTTTATTCCCTTCTCAGACGTCGCGGAAGTGAGAGGGAAAGAGGACCCAGGCGCGGTTTTTAGACTGAGGTGAAAAGACAATGTGTTTACTTACAGTGCTCCAAAACGTATTCCAACAGTTCACAAATAATGCAGTTCCCAATTGTGCTCCTCCTTTGCTCCCGAGTGTCTCCTTGTCTGTGGTATCCCAGTGCACGAGTGGTGCTCCCCGAAACTTCTCTCCGTCCGACTCACCTCAAGAGGAAGTAAAAGACCAGAAAATCACAGTTAGCAGGCTTGCCAGCCGACAGTTCCAGTTCAGTGTAATAATCCCACTTCGATGGTTGCTGCATCCAGCTTAAATGCAGCTGGTCGTAGATGACGGCTGACTGGAAACAGCTGGCCGAGTGATGAGACGCAGGAGGACCGACGACAGCGCGGAGGGTTTTTTTGTTTGTTTTTGAGCAACGTTCCAGTCACACTCCATACCAGTTGGTGGCGGTAATGCACCATTCAGTTGTTTGCCAGCCGCCAATAAAATTTAAAAAGAAGAAGAAGAAGAAGACAGCCGGAGGGACTTCCGGGTCGAAGGTCGCCCGGCTTCTATTGGAGACCAGTGTCTATTTGTCATGACGTTTTCAAACCGGCGTTTATTAGAAACCGGCTTTTAAAAGAGACAGGCTACTAATGGAAGATATACGGTACATTGATTTTACTTTCTCCTCGTGAATTGCTTTGGAAAGCACTATCTAATGCATTTAAAGTTGTGGTTAAGGTTAGGGATAATCTTATGGTTAGGATTGAGGTTAGCGTTAGGGCTGGAATACACGGCTGGAACGTGTTTCCGCCGCGAGCGTTATTCCATTGGATTCCATCCACAATCCGGCATGTATCATAGGGATGCGGATGGTTACATTTTGGATTCCTGTGGGACGCCTCAGGATGTGACAAATCGTCTGTATGTTACGCGTTGGGAGTGAGAATCAAGACTGGTATATAAACACATAGTGAGTAACAAAAGTAAGTGAAGAAGAAACACGCAGTGCATCATGGGAAGACCCCAGGAGCCTAGATCAGATGCAGAATAACTCAAGCCTAATCTTAAAAGTTGAGAGGGTGTTTGTCTCCCAGATCCAAACAGGAAGCTGGTTCCACAGATTATTTAGTTTTAAATACTCTACGAACCAAAGGTAAGCTAGCAGTCTGAGAGTGATGTGCTCTGTCTGGGGCTACTATGACGTCTTTAAGATAAGACTGGGCCTGATTTTTCAAGACCTTGTATCTGAGGAGAAAGATTTTAAATTCGATTCTGGGTTTAACAGGGAGACAGTGAAGAATGCCAAAAACAGGATAAATATGATCTCTGTTTCTAGTCCCTGTCAGTATTCTCTCTGCAGCTTTTTGGATCAAATGAAGGCTTTTCAGGGAGCTTTTAGGACAACCCGATAATAATGAATTACAAAATTCAAGTGCATAATCCTTCCTATGGTGGCTGCTGTAGGACAAACAACTCATTCATCTGTCGTGAGTGTATGCTCTCAGAATGTAATCAAACTGTTTATCAGAGGGAACGTGTGATTTTTAGGACACTTGAGACTAACATTAGCTGGCACAGTGTTAGCTTATAACCAGCTGTTGTTGTTTAGCTGGCTCATTGTCAGCTGCAGAGACAGGAGGGTTGGATGTCTAATCTTCAAACAGTTGCAACAGTTTCAGATATAAATACACATGTTTATGCAAGTTTTCGTGTGTTAAAGCCTTGACTTCAGTTCAGGAGTTGAGGCTTGAGGGTAGGAAGAAGAGGATGGGTGGAAATGAGGAAGCAGTCATGGAGAAGGAGAACGACAATAAGAAAGAAATTACAAAAACACAGAAATGTTTAATGTTCACATATTGTTTGAACATTTGACATGATGTCTTGGTAGGATAGGGGATACTCTATTTTATTGTTTTTGTTGTTGTTTTTTAAAAATACCAAACGGCATTATAATAAAAAAAAACCAACAACAACACTGCGTTATATTAAATAAAACATTAAACTAATGATTGAGGCAGTAAAGTCGTTATTTACTGGGGCTTTAAATGAAATGAGAGGTCAGACAGAGTTCTGTTCAGTCTTTGAAATATTTATAGATTATTTTTCTGTGAATTCAAAGCTTTTCAATGAAAAAAACCCACAATGAGATGCACTGAGCCAAAAACAGTCAAGTTCTGGCCCCAAAAATCAAATCATGCATTCACAGAAATAATTTAAAAAAATGCTGTGACATTTTTGACAGCCGGTCACCCAGACTTAAACAACTTCCCAGGAAGCTGTGTGGCACATAACCCCTGTAGTTTTTTAGTTTTTACACATTCAAAGAGCGAGACATAAAACATTGGTTAGCGAGCTTCAAAGCTAATTGCAGGTAGATTTCTGAAGACACAACCATGCTTGCTATATACCCATTTTTTCCCCATTCTTTGCAATCAGCAAGCCAGCAGAGCATGCACATATGAGAGTGGGATCAATAACACTTCATTAGAGAGCAAATATGTGTATTACCCAAGCGTACAAGTGTAAAAATATAAATCTAAAGAATTAATATAAGAAGCACAAGGGTTTGCCTTTTTTGTTCTATTTCCAGTTGCTGAATTCTTAATTTGTGTTATTGTAAGGGAAAAATGTTGCTTTCATTAGAGTTTAGGCAGCAAAATAAAGGACAAATGAGGCTAGTGACCTGTTCAGGACTGAAGGTCACTCGCTGCCTTCCCTTTGGGCATCAGTCTTGAAAACAGAGTGACAGCCCCAGAGAGGCTGATAAGTAAATACAGTTTTAATGGTCTGTGAATGGCTGGTGGTAATCTGTGCAGGCCACGAGTGGGCAAGGCACAGAGGGCGACGGGGCATTCTGCAGCGGTTATTATAAATGCTATCATAGATCAGATAGGCCAGAGGAGGAGAATGAAAGGTGGTGATGAATTTGGGCCTTCTGTCGAATAAATGACTAGAGGACAAGCTGCTGAGGCAGGTTAAGGTCATGAATGGAGGATACCACCCAAAAAGAAGACACAACGGACAATTCATTATGTATAATGTAGAGGACAGAATGGTACATATCTCAGGGGACCGGCTGCAGGTCACAGGGTGACAATGTCAAAAAAGAAAAAGACAAAAAGAACACAGTCTGCTTCAACTTGTCCATTTGGTACAGTCCGCAAAAGTTTTAAGCACCGAAAGCAAAATGAGTCTACTATAATTAGTTTTATGTGTCAATTAAGTTAAAAGGAAGTGCTGCAGATAAAAAAAAAAACTGAAGGCAACCATTTGCCTTTAAAGCAATTCTAGGTAAAGGTTTATGATACTTGGCAGGAAGGTTTTTCTGCAGTTCTTCTGTGGATTTTGAGCTGTTTCATTTGCTTCTATTTTTTTGTGTGATTCCAGACTGTCTTCATGACGTTATGGAGGTCATGCAATCTGTAATAGGCTTTTCCTTCTACTTCTTGCCTCACAACGATGGTTGTTTATGAATCTGGTGGTATTTTGGGGGCCATCACGCTGCAGAATGAATCGTATAGTGAGACTTGAATTGTACTGAGTGATGGATTAGAATATAAAATGTTTGCACAGTGCTGTATATTATATACCCGCAACTGTTTTTTTCCCCCCTTCTTCTTGGCAGAAAAGCCGCGCCATTACAGGAAACAAAACTGCTTAACATTCCAAAGTCAAATGCGTTGATAGGTAACTGAAAGTGGAAATGTAGTTTGTTGTATCTAAACGTGTCTGGCATTTCAGTCTTGGGTCTATTTCCAAGGCATGAAAGCTTACAGATCTTTTTCAAGACATCAAAGGGTTGAGACCTTTTTGCAGACATCAAAGTCTTAAGACCTGTCCTCTGAGAGGTCTAAACGGCACATCTGTCAAGACAAAATCGCTCGAATTTCTGCCTCCTAGACATCTCTTTAAACAATGCCTGCACTAGCGCTGCCTCTTTTGAAAACTCCGGTTTTCCAAATCAAATGTGCCCCATCGATTTTTAGAAAGAGATGGATGGTATGTGAGCTTTCACAGCAGTCAATGTTTTGGTCATTTTAGCTCAGGAAATGGACTTACCATGTGCAGAACCGAGAAGGGCTGTGCTTATTTAATGGCTTGCACAGCTATATACGATGTAACCAAAGCCAGTCGGGGTCTGTCTGGTGCACCCTGTGATTTCCAGCCGTCGAACAGACCTCAGTATATCGTGGTCTTCAAGGGATTTGAGTGAGTGTCAGGTCCTAGAAGGGGGTTACTTTTGGACAGCTACCAGCATTTGTGTGAGTGCTTTTCCAGCCCACCATTACAGCTCCAGCTAGGGAAGTGACTGTTCTACATCAACACTTTTGTTCCCTGTATCTCTAATGGTTTTTGCAGCTGTACCAGAGTGAACTTTTTTTTCCCCCCCAGCATCAAATTGCACACATTAAGAAGGAAGCAAAGTCTCAGTTCCTTAAGCAAAAATGGAATTTGAAGTGAACCAGAACGGGCGACTTAATACAGAAGCTTTGACGATGATTTAGTGCTGAAAGATGTTTCGTACCTGCACAGAACACTCACAGCACCAAACCAGAATAACCAGGTCTACAATAGCTATATGCTGTGTGTGAATGAAGGTATTGTGGTTTTCTTTGATAAGCTTTCTTGTGCATTTAGACCTCGCACTTTACACCTCAACTTACTAGTTAACTTGAAATAAGTGGAGCTGAGACACAATGTCGTAAACTTTAATGTAAACAGCACCTGAGCAATGTTAGAGAAGTGTTGCTTCTCTTTGTTTCTTAAAAAAAAAAGCCACTGCTACGCTTTTCCCACAGTCGAAATGAAAACCAGTGTCATAGGTGATACTTTACACCGATCACAGCACTTACTGGCAGGGACAGTGATGAAACGCATCTTGTGGAAACGAATGACTGCACTGTTGGTGAGTCATCTCATACATCTCTATTTAGTCTTCATGGATTTTTCTTTATCTTTCCTTCACAACACCGTCTAATCTGCTTAGAGAGGGGGGAAAAACTGCTGTGAGGTTCATGGTTTAATCAATTACCAGATTACAGTAATAATCCATATTTTAGTTCATTTTCTGGGTTGCAATTATGATGAATACACTGGCAGCTGCAATTATGTCCCTAATGGAGGTCGAACAAAAGCAATGTCAAATAACACCAGCACTGTATACTGCTAAGTCAAATTGCATTGGAACTGATATGCCAATGCTTGCCTGTTTGCTGGACTGCTTGCAGGGAAATGTATATATTTCTAATCTTTATTATATTAGATGGCTCTGCAGAAAAGGGCCATTTGTGGTGAAGCGGGATATATGTTCCTTGTGGCCCTGAATGGGAATAAGTATGGAAAATGCAATGAATAAATGAATGGAGATGGCTCAGTGGAAATTGTGTGAAAATGCAACAAAGGAGCGAGAAACTCGGTGAGCACTGCAGCCATATCTGAACCTACTGCGGTGATTGAGCGCATCTCTCTGAGGATACAGACACCATACAATGAATGATGTCATCAGACTGGTGGTTTTTTAACTTTTCTTCACCCACTGTCATTTCTTTTCTTTTTTTAAAATTGTATTTAAATATTAATTACCCGCAGTGTTGAAGGTTTGCGTTGCAAAACCCGAGCGGCGCAAGTTTTTCAGTTCACTCGTCGTGCCGCACAGGGTCGCTGGTGCCTGACAAGTGGCGCAATCATTCAATAAATTGGAAATGTCCGATGACAACTTTTAAAATCATTGTTTTTGCACGCAAAGGGCAACGACGTCACCAGTGGGGGGCGTGTGGGTTATTTAACACACGTGCAAGTGTCGGATTCTGATTTAAAACGGACAGGGTGGACAGTTTAAGGTTTTTTTTCGTTGTTGTCGTTGTTGTTTTGTTTTTTTGAGGACGATGCTTTAATGCATATTCAGCTGGTCAAAGGTGATGGGTGAAATATGTTTACTCCCGGCATCAATGGGATATGATGTTCCTGGAGCGCCAAACGCCCCCGTTCTGTGTCTGTTATGTCTTTCCTGCTGGTCCCCTCGACGCGCATTGGACGGGGTGACAATGCGTAAGCTGTACAAACTGCAGTCTGTCTGCATAAACACAGAAGAACGATGACTTGAATCCGGACTTTCGCTGAATATATGAATCACCCGGTGCCAAAGTATCATTAGAAGCTGAACGCTTAATACGGACCTCTTGCGCGCTCTCCACTGTCTCATGTTACGTGCGGTTGGAGTTGCGCTCAGGACTTCACGAAAGGCTGTCTGGGTGTGGATGTACGCTGATCTATGCCGGGACTTGAACTTTTCTACTTTTAGACAATTCGCCAGAACACGAGGATGGACGGAAAGTGTCGGACTTTACGCACTACAGCCAGCTTCAGGAGCCCGGTGATGCAGAAAGAATTAAGCAGAAAAAACTGACCGAGGACAGAGGATTTCTGCGCTTCTTGGGATAAAAAAAAAAAAATCTCTATGAAACAAACAGAAAATCGTTGTGAAAATGTATCACAACTGGTCTTTCGCGGGTAATCTAAGCGTTATCTCTTCGAAAAAGCAAAATGCTGGAAAGTCCGATGCAAAACTGAAGTTCCTTTTCTTCAGTTCTTGAATTTCCCTCACAAAATCAAGTAGATCAGACTTTCAAAACTGCTCACTCGAACAATGATTGTTCAGCGTTTGGAAACAACCGATTGCAGCATAAAAAGACGCGTTTTCATTCTTCATTTTTAGTAACCACGCTGTACGTAGGATGCTCTTCTTTGAACTAACACGCATCGGCTTGCGCACTCATTTTTGGGAGAATTCGTGTTTTTTAACGGCTCAAAGAAACATGTTGCACATCCTTGCGCTTCAATCGGTGGTGTTACTTTTGGGAGGTAAGCATTTTAAACCTATTAGCCTATGTGTCTTTAAGTCCACTATTCCCACTGTGGATCCAGGCTTTTGTTAAACAAACATTTCAAGTAAGTTTAATACAAACCGGAGCCACGTAGTATGATTTTTGTCACACAGGGGACCGCACGAGACACACGGGGATGCAGGGTAGCGAACATCCTGCTTGTCTCATCTGCGTGGCCTCTAGTACGCGTGTATTCCCCAACAAGAATTACAGTTCAGACGTGTTCAGTCATATATTATGGATTCCGAAGAACAGGCTGCAGTGGCTCTGCACCTGTACGATGAACCCAGAGCAGCTCTGGCTTTAAATAACACTTATCTCATCAATATTTCAACATGACAAGGATTATCTTGTGCAACAGAAGCACTGGGGTTGTATCGACTCTTGACTTAAGTTATTACATAAAATTCATCTCCAAGTCCATATTTATTTTATGGGAAAACTTAGGAGAGTTGCAGGTGAGAGCTCTTCTTATAGCCTCAAAGCACAACATCAGTCACAATCTCTTTGAGGTGTCACTCAATACGACTTTTAATAGGAATTTCTGTGTTTTATATGGTGGGGGGAGAAAAGGGTGATTTAAATGTCATTTTCCACATTGCATCAGTCAATTAGTGCCACTGGGAGGAGAACAGCAGCATCCTTTTTGACTGCCTGGCGGCCAGGATATACAGATCTGAAGGCAGCTGGTGGTCTGGCTAATGAATCCCTTCTGTCTTGTGTGGAAAAGGGTTTAAACTAAAATGCGATCTGGAAATTTTAACCGGTCCTCCAATGGGACTTTTTTCTCCAGATGATGCCTGGCTCTAGCAGCTTTCCAGCAAACCCCAAAAGAAGCGTTTTTCACAGCACGTCTTTAATTAAAAGCAAAACTTTTTTTCCCCTCCCTTTTCTTTTCTTGTGCAAATGAAAAAAACAACAACACATTTTTCAGTGAATAGATATGCAATCCTTGTTCACCGCAGTGAGACCTAGAATCACAATCTTATTGTAATTACATAGAATCTGCAGTCGGTAGTGTATCTGTTATGGTCTAAGAAACACTTGCGCTGATTCCCTGCAGAATTAAAGGTCATAGTTTCCAGAAACAATCTTTGCAAAATTGCATCTTAGAAGTCCATTGTGCGTGTGCGCCTCGGTGATACATCTTTCTCGGAGCTCATGAGGATTATTCTTATGTAACAGCACCTCTCTTTCCAGTGCTGGCTCACTGGCTTGAAGTATACTGTGATGGTATTTGCCATGTGCTAAGGCCTTACACAGTGTGATCCTAATTGAGGATTGTGTGTCATAAACCTGCAGGACACAGCTCCTCACTGCGAATAGTGATGAAAATTGATAACACACTCCAGGAAATGAGAGGATCAGATCCGTGCTAGAAAAAAATGCCTGCGCAGCATAATAAGCCACGATTAGGGATGGAAACCTGGTGTTCTAATGTGTTTCAAGAACTGCAAATGATATCAGGGTAGAGAGTTTCCTGAATCTACAGACTAAACATTTTTTTGTATATCTTGTGAATAAAAAAAATCTTTTTCTGTGTCATTTTAAAAAGTGCCCTGTCCTTTAATTGAAGCCACCAGGTGCGTTCCAGTGAGACGCCTCAGTGGGATTCCTGAGAAGAATTTTCAATCTTCCCTCCTTTTCTTTTATCCTTGAGCTTAACAAGATCCAAAAGGAGATCAAGCAAGGATAGCCTTCGGTCTACATCTTTAAGCACTAAGCACACAGCCCATGCTGCCTCTTGTTGCTTCCATGTGTCTGTCCTCATGCCTCGGCATCTCCATCAAGAATATTGAAGTTGTCCTGTAGAAATTTTATTTCAGAACATTTACTTACCCAGTCGAGATTCTTAAACTGTCTCTCAGCGGAGAGTTTTTATCTGTGATTGTCTTCAGAATCATCCCCTGCTGTGGTTCCTTGCCCCAGTGCTGTGGCACACATCCAGCTCTACTTCTTTGGCCCCTGGCAGTCCTGTAAACCCTGCAATTCATGTCCTCGATCAAGAAAAAAAAAAATGAGCCAGAGAGGTGAAATACAGTCTTTATGGAGAACAATTTTTAGCATTGGCAGTTTGATTGATGGACCGATTGTGTTTGTCTTTAAGCTGTGCCACTAAATTGTGAGTGGCATGTGTTTGTCTGGATCCTTTCGTGTGTCTGTGTCTCATTTCGTTAGGCTCAACGCTGTCTGATTGAAATTCAGCCGGAGTTCTGACGTGGAATTAAACACATTGTCCACTCAGGCAAAAGGTTTGATTTCATCAAGAGTCGGGTGGATATTTTCATGTCAGCTTCCATTCCACCGCGCGGAAGATTTTATTCTCATTGAGAAGTGAATTCAGTTTTAGATCTTTGACAGCTTTTTAATTATATTTGTAACCAAAGCAGATTGAAGTAAACGAGTCTGTGTCTTAAGTGGCCGTAGGCTGGATAAACCCCGTAATGTCATGCTTCTTTTTTCTGTTTTTGTTGCCATTAATCAGTTGTGCTGTTGATTTAGAGATTAGACAGAAATAAAAGGGACAGTAGTGGCTTTTTTAATTTTTAATTTTTTGTATTTATTTTTTATCAAGGCTATCTGTGCATCGCTCTCGCTGTGGTGCACAAAGTCGGTTGAATTTTACAACAGAGGACACTGATAAAAAGAGCCGTCACCCCCTCCACCCCCCCACCCCTTCTCTCAAATCCAATTTGGCGTGGCTTGGGTGGTTTCTGTGGTTTCCCTTCATGGAAGGAGAAAGGAAAAGAAAATCACAGTAGTAGTTTGGCGTGAGCTGTGTTTGAACTCCGCTGTGGTTTTCATTTCCAGCACTCGCGAGTGATTTATGCCATACGTTTGTGTGTCAAAATCTGCACCTTTGTTTGCTTAATGACCATTTTATGAAGCACGCTGAGTAGGTGGACTGTCATCTAAATCCCTCGTACTGTTCTTTTACGCTCATTATACTTAAAGTGCGCGTGGGAGGCATGCAGAGTCAAAAGAGGGTGTTTGCCCCTGCAAGTTCAAAAACATCAGTCTAATGTCCTGTAATATTTCCACAAAGCACATCTGCCCTGCTTAATTGGCTCTTTGAAACTGCTGTGATCTCGCATTCAATCAATTTTTATAATTTGGGGAGGCGAATGGTGGAAACCTGTGTAAAAGCTTTTAAAAAGAGGGGATGTGAATGTGCGATGAACACGCTGATGCAGTGTTTGCTTTCTTTCATCGGTGAATAGTTGAATAGTGTCTCTGTTGGCTGAGGTCACGGTGAGACTGTGCTAGACACTAAGTGGGGTGAAAACGAGGCGAAACTGCAAACTGTTTCACTTATTTTTATTGTAAATAAAATAATTTGTCATTATTGATGGGCTAAAGCTGCATTGGTAACTAAGTTTGGATTGAGCTCCTTGATGTGAAAAAGCCCTCGCTGACCCTTCGAGCTAAATGCTAACATTCATCAGGATTCCTCCACTGGGAATCATGTGTTTGTCTATATAATGCCGTTATAATCCATCATCTAGAAATATCAATCAAAGGGATTACACCTTTTCAACTGCTTGTTAATGCAGTTACCTAATCAGCCAATCACATGGAAGCAACTCAGTGCTTTTAAGGCATATGAATATGCACAAGATGATCTGCTGAAGTTCAAACCGAGCATTAGAATCGGGGAAAGAAAAGTGATTTAAGTGGTTAGTCTGAGTATTTCAGAAACTGCTGATCTACAGGGATTTTCCAGCACAAACATGTCTAGGGTTTACAGAAAATTGTTTGGAAAAGAGAAAACGTTGAGCATTTCTCTGGGTGAAAATGCCTCATTGATGCCAGAAGTCAAAGGGGAATAGCCAGACTGCTTTGAGCAGATAGTGAGGCACAGGAACTCAAATAGCCACTCATTAGAAGCAGGGTATACAGAAGAGCATCTCTCAGCACAGATGGGCTACAGCAACAGAAGAATGCACCAAGTGTCAGTCATGTCAGCAAAGAACAGAAAACTGAAGCTACAATTCACACGAGGTCACCAAAGTTAGAGAGTAGAAGATTTGAACAACGTCTCCTGGTCCGACAGGTCTTGATTTCTATTGCGACTTTTGGATGGTAGGGTCAGAATGACACTGAGTTTCAGAGCAGTCAAGTAGCCTCCACAGTCACCAGATCTCAATCTGATAGAGCACCTTTGGGATGCGGTGGAACAGGAGACTCTCACTGTGGAATCTGTAGCAACTGTGTGATGCTTTCACCTCAATATGGACCAAAATCTCTGAGGAAAGTTTCCAGCAGCTCGATGAATCTGTGTCGTGAAGAAATAAGGCAGCTCTGAAGGCAAAAGGGCATCCAACCTGGTATTAGCAAGGTGTACCTAAGAGGCTGGTGAGTGTATATTAATATTCATTTTGTATTCTCTAGCTCTCCAAGAAGATACTTAACACATCCTCTAAAATCTTTCATTCATTTGTTTGAAAAGAATTCAGTTCCTCTGCTCTCTAAAATGTTGTAAACAACAGCAAACATATGCCTCGACGTTGTAGGTTTACTCAGTGGGCTTTAATGCAAATGCAACAGGCTAATGTTACAAAAGATTTTTAAACAATTTATGACTCTAAGGGTGCGAAGAACTCCCCCACAAGGTCTGCTCAAGCATCTTAACACTGTCGTGATAGGATATTTTATTCCTTGCAGATACCATCCCTTAAAATTCACAATGCATTTTTATTTTATTACCGTAGCCCTGTCTCTCCTTACTGCAAATGTTGTTGCCTCCTTTCATTGTAAGTGCACATTTTTATTCTACATGAAAGGGAAGGGGGAGAAAAAACCCATTTTGCACTATGCACGGTTACGTGAAAGCTCCTGAATCATGAGATATTCCGACACACCAGACCAAGAAGCAGATTATGTTATTATATTCATATGCATTAATAAAATTCCATCAGCCCAGGA
>VURO01018442.1:0-26464 GCA_015108175.1 Pelvicachromis taeniatus | reverse complement strand
CCCCGAAACTTCTCTCCGTCCGACTCTCCTCGAGAGGAAGTAAAAGACCAGAAAATCACAGTTAGCAGGTTTGCTAGCCAACAGTTCCAGTTCAGTGTAATAATCCCACTTCAATGTTCGCTGCATTCAGCTTAAATGGTAAATGGACTGATTCTTATATAGCACTTTTCTACTCTCCTGGAGTACTCAAAGCGCTCTATACAACACCCACATTCACCCAATCACGCGCATTCATACAAGCACTTTTTGTGTACTTAGTGCTCTAACTAACATTAGATAACAGTCATACTCCGACGGATGCATCGGAGAGCAACTTGGGGTTAATATCTTGCCCAAGGATATTTGGCATGCAGACTGGGGGAGCCAGGGATCGAACCACCAACCTTCCGATCAGTAGATGACCTGCTCTACCACCTGAGCTACAGCCACCCCAAATGCCGCTGGTCGTAGATGACGGCTGATTGGAAACAGCTGGTCGAGTGATGAGATGCAGGAGGACCAACAACAGCGTGGAGGTATTTTTTTTTTTTAGTGAGGTTCCAGTCACACTTCCTACCAGTTGGTGGCGGTAATGCACCATTCAATTGTTTGCCAACCGCCAAAAAAATTTAAAAAGAAGAAGAAGAAGACAGCGCGGAGGGACTTCCGGGTCGAAGGTCACCCAGCTACTATTGAACACCTGCGTCTATTTGTCGTGACATGTTTTCAAACCAGCGTTTATTAGAAACCGGCGTTTAAAAGAGACAGGCTACTAATGGAAGATATACGGTATTATTATCATTATTATTTAACTTGCTAGTTTTATTTTCTGCATTTGTATCTAAGAGCACATATATGAGTCGACTGTATTCCTTTGTGCCAACAGTGAAAGCATTTCAACATGGTGTGAGGAGAGGCGCTCAGTGCAGAGAGCTCTTTGCTCTCACCTTCTCTGACACATGAGGGCTCAGTCAGGAGATTGAGAGTAATGTTGCTTCCCAGGAACCAGAGATTGAATTGGTCACTGACTGGGTTATAAAGCTTTTCTTCTGCCAGCAGTGTAATGGCACATATACAACAACGCTTCATGCCAACAGTTGACACAAAGCTCCTGCTTGGTCAGGAAAAACACCAATTGCCCAGTGTTGTTCCGCAGCTCACAAATCTGTGTTTCCTGCTGTAAAGACCGAGTCTTTACAAAGTGATTCTTTAAGTAGGACCATTTCTGCACGGTTTGAGGTTTGGACGCTGCCTGCTTCTCTCCATCCCACAGTAGGAGAGCAGCATTAAGGCCGACAGGAGCACCGTGAAGTCCAAATCCTTGTCTGATTTGTAACCTGTTGGGACGTTTGATTTACAAGAGTGATCAGAGGAAAGAAATCCTCCAGCAGCCCGCATGAGGATGAAAGTGTGCTAAGGAAGTGCAATGATGTAGCTCTGGAGGAGAAGGTCAAAGCACACGCTTGTTGTGATTTAAACCTTCTTTATGTGTTCTGTGAAGTTCCTCAGCCAGTAGGGGCACGGGTTATTAGAAAACCATTGTCAGTCTCTATGGACTTCTTGTGCTTCAGAAAGTTGGGTTTAATTGTAATTATAATTACGTTTTAACTGATTTTATGTTCAACTTCATACGTTATGTTATACTGATAAATGGATCATTTGATGCTGCACATTCCTAATTAAAGCACACAGATAATGTAAGATTTTTAGTGGTATAATTGCAGCAAAATCCAGGAATATAAATATATAAATGTAGTGCATACATTTAGAGGTTGGGGGCCAGAAGGGTATACTTATTAATTAACTGTAAAAATTGTTCCTCATTATTACTTCTCATTACTGGTTAATTGCTTCATTGTTTCAGCACTAATTCTAACATGTTGCAGAGAAAATCTCTGTCTCAGTAATCTCCTCAGATGTCTAAATCTCCTTTTCAGGCTTTTTAAAATACAATTACAGCACACAAGCATTTAATTCTTACAGCAATCTATAGTAATTCTACTGCCAGCTGCCAACAATACACACTATGGAGAGGAGTGAGAGACTTTAAATGGCATGGAAACTCACGCGCTGTCATAAGTAGAAAATATACTGCACAGTAAAACACAGAAATTCAATTAAGTCATCTTTTCTTATTAATGTAAAGCTGTTCTTATTCATATAAAAGCTTTTTCTCTTTAAATGCCAGTTAGGAGGATTCAGACCCTTTAAAACAAGTGAATATGAACCACCCTCGAGTTTTTAAGAGTCAAAATAATGACTCTGATTAAATAAATTAGGATTAGGATTCAACTTTATTGTCATTTCACATGTATAAATACAGGGTAACAAAATACAGTTTGCATCTAATCAGAAACACCTTGGACTTATTTAGTAGAAAGAAACAGTTTATTTATTGAAATTCAATCATTCAGTTGATTCATGATTTCAGAAGTCAAAGGACAATACTGGACTAATGAGTCGATCATTAGTTCAGAAGACCTTGAATCCTTATATGACTTACTGTATGTGATCTAACAGATATGTGGAGTTAGAACACTCCACACACTTTTCTTGCAGGTTCAAAATGATCTTTCCAGTTTCTACTTTGGCTTTATTCATGTCTTTCTACATCATTTTGGCAAAATTAGGTTATAAAATTGGTTCTGTTGTAAGCTGACTGGCTTTTCTTTTCTGTCTTTTAGTAACCGACTGTCGAGTCTTGGAGGGGTTGCAGAGATATTCCTCTATCCCCACGTACCTGCCTGTCAACTATCAGCTGCTCAATGCTGACTTGGCATTTTTCCTGAAGGAGGCCAACCAGGACTTCATGAGGAACTCTAGCCTGGTGTCGCGGACCGAGCCCTTCTTCATCTACCAGGCCAGAAGTTTGCCCTCTGTGAATGCCAGCTATGGGCCCCTCTCTGTGGAGCAGCCTGTCCCCTTAGAGCTCCTGCAGAGCCCAGGAACCTTTCCTGCCTCTTCTCTGTTTACCTTTAACTGGAAGGTGCAGACGTTTATCATGAATTCCCAAATTCACTTGACCAAGCCCAAAGTCCAGGTGCTGTTCTATGTCGCAGGCAGGGACTGGGATGACTACAGTGCCATCGACAAGCTGCCCTGTGTGCACATGTTTGCTTTCCATGAAACCCAGGAGGTACGTGGTACTTGCCAGCTGAGGGGGGAGCTGGGACTGTGTGTGGCTGAGCTGGAGCCACTGGCCAGCTGGTTCAGCCCACCGAGCGTTGTGCCAGGACGCCAGAGGAATCACGAAGTGTCCGAGGGCACCCCAGTGGAGCTCTACTACGTGCTGCAGTCCACAGACGCTGGGTGCCACTCAGATGAATCCAGAAAGGACAATTTCATCCGCACAAGTCAGGAAGGGCTGTTTGGTTCCTATACTTCAACACCTTTGAGGAGGATTGGCGGCGTGAGGCTCTACCAGAACCCCACTGAGCCACCTCTTGCTGAACACAGGCTGGATAATAACTTTATGGTCTTGGTGCCAGCCACACCCATGAGGCAGAGGGAAACTGGCTCTGCTTTTATCACCGTGTCAGCCTACTCTCCTGTGGAGATGTTTACTCTCAGGTAAGAACATATTTCTTTCTGTTGTTCAATAAAATGTCTTACTAAAGAGTTATTCTGTCAGTCTCAGATAGTGGGTTTCTGCAGCCAGTGTCTCCTGACTCCTGTGTTATTCTTTCAGTATATTCCTTCTTAAAAATGTGGACATTATTCTTAAAAAACATTAATAAGGCCTCACCTCACTGAAACACTGGAACAGCTGGAACATAGCAGAATCTTTTTTCTTCTTTCTCCTCACTCCCTGCTCGTTTCATCTGCTCTTCTTGCCCTCCACGGTCACCCGTGTCGGGTTTCATTGCAATATAGCTGTTCTCCATTTTTTGTAATTTTCTTAAGTCAAAAATAAAATAATGATTGATCTGAGCTTATCAACGCCACCTGTTAACCGAGGTAAGCAGTAATTGCTCTGCTGCTGTACTCAACTGATCAAATCATTATTGATTGCGAAGTCAGCTGGCAACATTAATGTAGCACACAGACTAATGAGGACGGCTTCATCTCGTGATTGGCTGCACTGGGATACAAAATAAATGGCTGGAAAGAGTTAGAGGGGAGTTGTCCTCTTACATGAAGGTATTTTTGCAAGAAAAAGTGCCATGTAGATAACAGCTCCTTGATATTTGTGGCAAAATTAATTCATTGACTGCTTTTTGTTTTCATGTAATGCGATTTAACTGTTTTAGGGGTGAAACCTGTCACCAAGAAAACCAAAGGAGTTTGTGGTCCAGGCCAAGAAACAAGCTATATCAGGGCTGTCACGTTACGTTTTGTTGTTGTTGTTTTTTTAGTGACTAGAAGAATTCATGATTACATCTTTACTCAAAATTAATGTAATTTATTACACATTACTCATTACTTTTCCTTAAAATAAACTGTTACGTTACTTAATTTGCACCCAGCAGTTCACTACACTACTTGTTATATTACTTTTGCATTGCTCCGTAAAATGACCTGAAATGCAGTCACATAATCATCAACAATATAAACCTGAGGCTACAGTCCATAATGCCGACACATGATCCTATCCTAATGAGGGCTTACGTAGAATCTTTCTTTAAATGTTCATGCGTGAACACAAAAAAACAACGTAAAGCAATTATGTAATCAGGCCCAAAGAGACTCTAAAGTCATACCACCATAACTGTACTTTAGAAATCTGTACAGATGGAAACCAAGACTGCAGTGCTGCAAGTCAGACTGTGCATCACAGCTTTTGTTAGCTGCTGAAGATCCGGATCTGGGTGCTGGGTTGCGGTCAGTTTTAGCATCACTCTGGGCCATTGGCTAGCTTTGTGTTAGCATGTTGTCTAACACATGTTCGCAGTATACCGTATATCTTCCAATAGTAGCCCCGGCGTTTAGTCAAAAAATTATCCGGCCGGTCCGGCATTTAAAAGAGACCAGCTCTTATTCCCTTCTCAGATGGAATTGTCACAGAAGTGAGAGGGAACGAGGACCCAGGCGCGGATTTTGGACTGAGGTGAAAAGGCGTTATTTACAGTGCTCCAAAACGTATTCCAATAGTTCACAAATAATGCAGTTCCCAATTGTGCTCCTCCTTTGCTCCCGAGTGTCTCCTTGTCTGTGGTAGCCCAGTGCACGAGTGGTGCTCCCCGAAACTTCTCTCCGTCCGACTCTCCTCGAGAGGAAGTAAAAGACCAGAAAATCACAGTTAGCAGGTTTGCTAGCCGACAGTTCCTGTTCAGTGTAATAATCCCACTTTGACGGTCGCCGCACATCCAGTTTAAATGCCGCTGGTCGTAGATGATGGCTGATTGGAAACAGCTGGCCGAGTGATGAGACGCGGGAGGACCGACGACAGCGCGGAGGGACTTCCGGGTCAAAGGTGGCCCGGCTACTATTGGAGACGGTGTCTATTTGTCGTGACATCTTTTCAAACCGGCCTTTATTAGAAACGGGCGTCAATAAGAGACAGTATATTAGAAGATATACGGTAATCTAGTTGTTTCAGTCTTGGATGCAGGACTTTACTGCATGCTCTTGTGATTTCATACATTAAAAATAAAACTAATGACCTAACAAAAATAATGCTGGAACTGAAATCAGCTAAAAATGTAAAGTGGTTACAGTAACACATTTTGTTGGAACGCATTACTTACAACATTAAATGGTAAAATATCATCTGTAAACATTAGAAGGACCAAACTTCATCGCAGGGATACACAATACCAGAAATGTGTTAATCAGTAACTGAAGTAGATTTACACAATTCTCAGTTCCTTTGTTAAAAAGTTGTTTTTAAATCACCGACATGCTGTTTAGTAAAAATGTTTGCATTTTATTTTGTTGAGAGCGCACAGACTATAATGTTAGCATTGCACATTAACGTTACTATGAGGCTTAAGGTTCATTAGTGCTAGTATTTTTACAATGTTAGCCATTACAAACCTTTTGCCCATGAACAACACGTTCTCATCCCAACGCGTAACATACCGAAAACTCTGACAAATCGTCGGTATGTTACGTTTTCAGAAGCATGAGAGCAGATTGGGATGAATCTATAAATGTGATTTACGTGTGACATGAAAATCAACCTAACAAAGCAGTATGTGAAATCTGTTCACTTTCAGATCCTGAATCACTTTGGAAAACACTATGTTATTGGGTTAAGGTTATGGTTAGGGCTGGAATTGATGGCTGCTCTTAGCGTGTCTTACCGCCGCGAGCGGCTTTCTATTGAAAGAACCCAAAGCGTTTCATAAGGACGTGGAAGGGTACCTTTTGCGTTACC
Organism: Pelvicachromis taeniatus; assembly: GCA_015108175.1. Lineage (NCBI taxonomy): Eukaryota > Metazoa > Chordata > Actinopteri > Cichliformes > Cichlidae > Pelvicachromis > Pelvicachromis taeniatus. The sequence continues at coordinate 20,166 of VURO01018442.1, read as the reverse complement.
ATGAGACGCCCAGAGGCGTAACAAATCGTCGGTACGTTACATGGCTGGTTATGCCATGGCAGTGCCAACTTTAATTAAAAAAAGTATATTTTTAGGTAACGTGTAATTTGGGACAGAGTGAGACAGATAATTTATAACGATGTTGCTCGATGAAGAACAGATCTGGATGCTGGTCTTTTAGGTGCTCTGCTGAATTTAATCTATTTCCTCCCTTGGACTGAAAACCACTACAGCATTGCTTGCATATGGCCTCATTTAATCAATTATCATCCCTTAGTCATCCACATCAAACCTCCATGCCTGACTCTACCTTTCTTATCCAAGTCAAGGACAGAGCTTTTGCGGGAGTTGCATTTGTGGCCATAATGGATGGACTAGAAAACTTGTAGGTGTGTACTGCCTCCATCTCTTCAGAAGAATTTTGATATAAAAAATTAAAGTGAGGTAAATACCAGTTCTGGTGACATCCCTATTCATCGCGGTGTCATCTGAATTTCTGAAAGCAGCAAAAAGTTTATTTCCTAAATTTTCCTACATTTGTTGTGAGTCTGTGTGAGCAAACTGACACGTTGCTGCAACACAATACCAGACTTGTTATATACGGTGCCCGTCCAGAGCAGACTGAAATTTTAGCTGCGGGAAGCTTTGAAATCAAAACAAGACAATGAGCCACTTTCTGAGCAATCGTTTCAAAATATTTATATGAGAACAGCACAGAAACCAAACCGAGAAGAAAGCAAGCAAAAGCAGCTGTGTGTTAACGGACCTTTAGACTGTGCACTACACATCCTGTACAAGGTATAAATTATATGTTTTGTAAAATGAACTTCTATCTTATAATAACTATATTATAGTTATTTTCATTTTGTCTTACCACAGTCTCATAGCTTTTTTCTAGCTAACCACATATATCTTCAGTAAGTACAGGAAGAGCAGGGTTATCTCTCAGAAATGCAGCGATTCAGTGACGCTGCTGATAGGTACTAATTACAGTGAACAGATGAGACAAAATGATTTAGATAATTAACATGTGATGCAAATGAGGATGCCATTAATTAAAATGCATGTCCATTAGTGTAATGACTGAAGGCGATCTTAATCACACTGGTTTAGAACATTTATAAACCTCCAGAGATGCTCTAACAAGGGGTCAAACCAATTCATCAAACTGTTTAAAAGGGAAAACAAACTAGGTGGAACGCAATATTAAGATGAAGCATAGGGATCTTCATATCAAGCTGTAGCACTCTTAGTTTCTTTCACTGTGCGTGCACTAATGAAAACAAGCAAACAACAAAGATGCACAGAACATGTTTTAGGAGCAGAATTGGAGCTGAGGTAAACAAGTTAACAACAGCTTGTATTGTTTCATTTTAACGAGCCAAAGAAAATTTCCAGACTTGCCCTTCTCGTGCTTCATTTAATCGCCTACTAGTTGTCCCGGAGTGATAAGCACTGATAACTTTCTTTTTCCAAATTGCGAAAGTCTGAATGATTTCTTTCATCAGTCAAATGAACAGGCCAGGCTGGCCGCGGAGGCAGTGCCTGTGGTGTTTTTTTATTTGGCAGCGTTACGCGTGGCAGGCGCAGGTTGGCCCTCTGAGAGCGACAGATATGAAAAGGCCTCTGTGTGGTCCTAGGTGATAAGGCTGTCCTCGTACATGCATTTGTTAGGACACTTAATCACCAGAGCGAGAAGACTTTGATCTCTATATTCACAACATCATTATCATTTGTGTACGACGCACTTCTGTGTCAGCCATTGTTGACTGTATCCGCGAATGCAGAATGAGCGTATGATCGTGTGAAATCAGTCAAACAGACCCTCGGCTCTACATTAGTTTAAAATGTTTATTAGATCCCTGCTCTTTAAAAGCAAAATCCAGGGTTTAGTTCTGCATGCTCATACATTTATACATAGTATTTGCACAAAAATCCAATTCCTCTCAATGGACATGATGAAAAAGGTCAAATTTAAATGAAAGTTGAAATGGTCATTGAGCCTTTCAGTCATTCTTTCCTCTTCAGTTTTCACCTTACTGTGCTCCATTATGCTGAAAGGTTCACGCTGTGATAGATATTATGCAATGAAAGCTAATTTGGAATATTCTTAATAGCCAATCATCCGGCCAATTTATTGCTTTGTGAATGCACAGCAGGGTATGGCTTGCTGGGGCATTTCTCTGTTGACATGATACTTTTAATTTGATGGGTTCTGATTTGATTTGACCTCCTCTGTGTTAATAGGCTCCGTCACTCAGGAACTGGAAAGTTTTGCTTATTTTTATTGTAGCTTACTTTCCTCAAACGTGGACAGATTTCAGTGTAGGAGCATATCGTTGCTACTTGTAGTTGCTATCATCAGTCATCCTGACATCAGCACATTTCTATTTCCTGTCCCCTCTCCCTTTGATAAGCCATCATCCACTGGAAAAAAAATAATAAAAAGGTTTAAATGTCACATGAAAGAGAAAACGGCCTGAATTATACTACAAAAAGACCATTATGGCTAACATTTTCAAACCCATTATCACCATCTTACATGCACAAGGTGGAGGTATCTAGTTTGGAGGGCACCATGTTTAAAAATATTTCAGGGGCAGTGCAATTTACTATGGAATAGAAGAGTCTTTACCAAATGCTCATTTTAATTTGATGAACTGTTGAATTAATGAAAACATTCATCATCCGAGGACAAAAAGACATTAAAAAAAAAGGAAACTACCTGTCCTTGGACCACAAAAGGTTCAGTTAGTACCGTACGAGTGTTCCTTTTAAAATTTGGATTAATGTACAAGAGACTTGGAAAAAAAGTAAGCTAAACTGCAGTTCCTCTTGTGGCCACTTGAAGCAGCCTCCAAATGAATGTCAATGCCCATAAACTACCATGTTACAATCGCCAAATTTAGTGCCTTAAAAATCATATTTACAGTCTTTAATTAACAGGCCCATAGCTGATTGTTGTCTACTTGACCCCACCTGTCACGTAATGCAGAGATAGGGGACTCAAATGTGTGGACCAAAAAATCCAAAACTACAACAACAAAAAAACAGCCCTTTATTAGATTTCCAAAACATAAATCAGCCTGTAGAATCCAAACTCTTAAAAAACAAACAAACATGAGGTGAAACAACAGGATGATAGATTAACACACACTGAGATACTGAACAAAGTAACAACAGGACTACATAAACTCACACACTGAGGGCTAATTGGGTTTACACACAGCTGGGGGAAACAAGACACAGCGACACACGATGAACACAATCACAGGGGAGAAAGTAAAAGTAGATACGAGACGCAGAAGACAACTAACCAGCAGTTAGTTAAACAGGAAGCAAGAAATAATAACTAACAGCGAATAACAAGGCCCAGGACCACCACAGGACAGGACCCCCAATAAATGAAGATACCGAACACAATGTTTCTGACATATTTGTAATGTTGATGCATTTTTATTTATTTTATCGAACAGTTATTTAGCTCTAACGTGTGCTAGCAGACATGTGCATCTCTGCTGAGCACCACTACAGTTTATGGATGCAACTCGCTAGCTGTGTGCTGATATAAGCTAATAACTGCTCATCCAAATGCACCAAACAGCTAACATGACAGTGGCAAAAATGCTGGTGCTGAAGCATTAAAATGTTGGGTCCAAAGCCAATGGGTGACATCACAGTGGCTACAATCTCTCCTTTTATGGTTTATACAGTGTACACAAATTTAAATGAAATTTAAACATTTCAAACCGCATCAGTTCTCCCAGCTCGGTTTCAAAGCATACATTGTCTGTCGATTTTTGGGAGAATGGTAAAGCAGAAGAAAGCCACAGCGGCTGAAACAAAGACTACCCGCTTGATTGGTAACATGCTTAAAAAAAACATTTTGAAAGTGCATCATCGAGTGTCATCTTAGAGGAGCTTCAATATAGATAAATGTCCTGAGACATGTAGCTGACACAGCACTAACTGTATAGTGTTCAAACAAAGATTTTAAAAAAAAATGTAATTGAAAGTAACAGGCAGTAATTAGAGAGCGCGGAAAGAAATCTGACAAAAGAAAGTAGAAGCACTATAAACACAATTACAGGGAGACAGGTCTGACTGCTGCTGAACAGTTTTCTGGGTGAAACTCTAAGTGGCCGTCATGCTGCTGTATCTCATCAGACGTTGTAAGTCGTCAGCCCACAGAAAGCTGTTATTCCACAAACACATTCGAGTAAATGTTATATTGCTTTTTCATTACACCATAAACCATTATTTACACCAAGCTTAAAAGTTTACTCTACATGCAGCTACTTCATTACCAGACGATATAAAGGTAGAGATTTTAAACTCCTCGACGGGGATTTAAGATGCGTTGTGGATGTTAATTCATATAATCAAAGAATAGGTTGTTGTGAACAAAGCTGGATTAAGCAGGATTAACTATTTGATTGCTATGAATTGCATAGCTACACGCCTGCTTTAGGGTGCCCCCACTTTGTTGGGTTGGGCGAAAAATAGTTTCAAATCATACTCCTTTCTCGCGAGGCTGTTTGATCATGAACAGGAGTCGCTCTTTGCAGTGTCTTAAAGACATTTGTGCACACTAGCAGCCTTTTGCAAAGGAGAGCCAAATGAAAGAAAAGACATTGAAAAGGCACTTTAAAGTCATTAAATTTAACATGCCAGTAATGTATAAGATGAAGTCATTATCATAATATGTTTTCTGGCATCACTGTGCAAGCTACTCAGTTTGTTAGATGTCATTGATAACTCCTCATTATCTCACAGTATTATATGCTTCATATGCAAATCAAATGCAATGAAGGAAATTATTTTAAAGGATATTTTCTTGCTGCAGTCTCCAGCAATATAAAGTGAGAACCGAGAGCACAAAAGGAAATTGCTCTATTTTCTGTCTTGGTGCAATGCTGCCGTACAGCATGAGTCACTGTATGGTGAGGGCTATTACATGTACATTGTCCTCCCTGCTGGACTGGGCCGTTATTTTACCAAAAGATTTTGTCGATTTAAGTGACACATTTCAGGAGAGCAGAGCTTCTTCGGTACACATACATTTCTCTGTGTGTAGACAGACAAAAAGTAACATACTGCGGTAATTGAGGAACAAAGGATCACACACAGACACAACTGGTGACGTATTGGGATTGTGTTATTAACACTGGAGTGGAGATTGGGGCTTGTCTGCTCATTTCATGCAGCGTTCACTGCAAAGTAAGCAACGGCTGAGCATGACTGCATGTTGACCAATGCAAAACATCGCTTCGCTTCTTTCTAAAGTAACAGCTGCCATTTTTTTTTCCTTCTCATTCCCAAACTTGCAGTCTTCAACATCTGCTGACATTGAGTCAAGCAAATCGAGGCACTCACTTGAGGCAATTATAAAATTTTTAGTGCACCTTTCTCTGGGCTTTGTACAACTTTTTTTCAAACAGGCACTAGTGCTTCATAACACGTGTAAGATGTGTAAAATGGGGAGAAGTTCCCATTTAATACAAAGAGAAAAACACCTATTGCATGAATATCTAAAAATAAAGCAGCACTGGTACAATGTGGTTTGAAATTAATATTTAAAGGAGGCAAAGAGTTCAGAATGGCGTGCCTCACATAAAATCTTAGCTTGATAGATGAACTATATTTTTCATGGAGACAACAGAGAACAAGTAAGACAGGAATTGTGATACCAAATGTATTAGACACCAAGCATACCACTGACACTGAGTGTCAACACGTAGACGAGTACATTTCACTACCCTACACATCCATTTTTTTATTATGAAAAAAGGTTTGGGGATGTGTGTATATTGTCTAATAAAAGTACATTTTAAAAACTGAAATAAAAAAGCTTGAACCTTATATACTGACCTAATATATTTATTTAAAATCTCATGAAGTCCTTCATATACATTATAGCTACTTCCAGTAAATTAACCGTGTAACGCTAAGTTGCACAATAGAGTTTTAAGCAATAACTTTTACAAAAAGAATATATAGTTTATAATAAGAATGTAGAAAAAATCATAAAAATTAAAACTCATATGTGAAAAGTAACATTGCATTTTTTAAAACTTGTCAGTAGGTTCAAAAAACAACAACAAAAAAAATATTCTGGTAATTATTTCATGGTTCGGGCTCTACGGGGTTAAAGGTACCATAACCTACAGTTTGTTCGAATCGCGTCATTATTACAGTTTTGTCCAATCAAGAACTTGATTCTGTCAAAGCAGATATGAAATGCTTCAACTTAAGGAGGAGGTTCTTCTAAAACCTGAGAGGTTCTTCTTTGAGTATCGGTGCTGTTAGCAGAGACACGAATGGTCATCTGTGCAACCACAAATATTTCTGCATTTGTTACATTTGTTACCCGTGCTTTCTCTGCGTGGCAGCTGGACTACAAAAGGGTGTTGTGACTTCTTTGTGTGCGCCCGTGCGTGCTGCACAGATGTGCAGGTGTGTACACTTGACTGAGTACACACGGCTGAATGTCTCAGCTGTGTGCCAGGCAGATAAACACTGCTGATCTTCTGCATGCAGTTTGTTTAATAGTGTGCCTCCCGTAGAGAACATCCTACCAAACATTTGTTTTCGAACACATTTCAATAAAGCTGTCAGCGATTTTGCAATAACACTGAGCATCCATTTGTGCGTCTGTGTGTGAACAGGAGTGTCTCCGTGTACGTTTGTGCTAGTAGGTGAGTGCTCGTGCCAGCAGAGACGTGTTTGTGCACGAGCACCCTGCTATGCTCACACCGTTAATACCGAAAGCTCCACGAGTGGCTGTGATGGAATCAATTTGCATCTTCTTTAAAAGGCAGTGCATCAGTGAACAAATTACCTACCATCACGCTTCATTATGTGTACTGATGGACAACAGCGACTAATGTATGCAAGAACCAGTGGCCTAAAATATCAGCTGTGGTGGGATAGAGTGTACAAAATCATTATACCGAAAAAGGGTTAAAAACCTGATCTGAAGTAGGCTATTATCCAAAATACTATCTTTGAAAGAGTGGAAGGTAGGATTTAATTTTCCAAAAGGCACAATTTCCTTGTATTACATTTTCTACTACAAAATTTTAAGAGTAAGTACAACCTTCTGGAAATAAAAGAGAAACATGCTGTACTCCAAAGTGGCATTGAACAAGTCAAAAAAGTCACACACAGAAAGAGTCAGAAATACGGCCCAATGACAACCCATGAAATACATAAACATAATGCTAGGAAGCTATGAAGAAGTGATAAGAACAACGACAATATGGCAAAAGACAGTCTCACTGTGAAGAGTTGGTCTTACGAACAGGGTGAGGGAGGGAGGTGTGTCTGCACATATTATTGCATTATTATGCATATTATTATTATTTGGTCAATATGACTGGAGAAGAGCTACAGCATTAACTGTACAGTATTGACTATTTGAAACAAAGAAAGCTGGAAAAACGTCAACTGTGCCATTAAGATATGGGAGGATGTGATGGATTATTCTGCAACGAGTGCTTTTTCTTCTCCTCTTTTCATTTTCTGTGTTTACTCTGCATTTAATAATTAGTTATTAATCTCTGGCTCTGTTCCCGTCTCCCTCCCCTCACACTCAACCAGTTGTGGCAGATGACTTGCTGAGTGCGATTCTTCTGGAGATTTCTTCCTGTTAAAAGGGAGTTTTTCCTTCCCACTGTCGCCACGTGCTTGTTCATAAGGGGTTGTCTGATTGTTGGGGTTTTCTCTGTACTATTTTATTACAATATAAAGCGCCTTGAGGTGACTGTTGTTGTTACTTACATGAATAAAATTGAATTAAAGTCATTCATTCTTCCATTTGCAGTGGCCTTTAATGATCTGAGAGCAAGTACAGAAGAAATATGAAAATATAATTCAAATGCAGGCTCAGATTAGGCTCAGTGTGAATCTGATGTGAAACCCACAAGTACAAAAATGTGATCTGTTTTAGGATCATACTGAAGCTTGAAGAACAATAAAACTGTTATAAAACTGCAACGAACAGGGAAGAAAAATTCAAAGAATGAAGTCATGTAAAGGAGTCTGTCTTTATCACTGATGCTCACTGGGGAAACACAAACACTTTAGATGTTCTTAAAAACTTACGACCCTCTACGTTATCTTCCAGGAATGGTGACACTGTTGAGATGCAACGCTTACAGTGTTCTCCGCATTGCGATATGTGATGACCCCGATGGAGGTCACGGGCTAAAATTAGTGGCTCAAGGAATAAAGTTGTTCTTTATAATACAAGTATAGCTGTAGCTTTAACCTCTTTGGGCCACAGCTACTGTCAGAACTAAGACGCAAAGCACTGTTTCTAATTACGGTTTTGTGTTTCACTTATTGTACCAATTATTTTTTCCAATGAATTTCTTAGCCTATAAAGCTTCAGATTGTTAGAGCGTTAAAAATAGTTTTAAAAATATCATAATACAATCCCAAGGTTTGTATCTAAGTAAAACTGTCTTTCATATTAATTTACAAGGATATAAAAAGTGAAAAAAGAAGCAGTTGCTAATACTTGAGGGGACCATGCAAATTAATTTTCTGTAAGCCCGCCTTCACTTTATCAGGCGGTTTGCATGGGACAACAGTGTCAGGATATTTGCTTCTAAATGTCTGTGCATATTAATTTGCACATTAACAGAGTCACTGATTCTCTTAAATCTTCATACTACAAACAATACACTCTGGAGTAAAGACTGATAGGATCGCAAGTCAGGTCCTCTTAAATCATGCTGCATCAGCTCCAGGCTTGTAGCTGCAGACCACTAATGGCTGAAGAGAAAAGTCCCAATAAAACTAAAGTAAATGAGCCTCTACGGAGGCTGAGAAATCAGAAAGCAGTGGGAGGCCTCCCTCTTTTCACATAAGACCCCGAACGCGCACACCAAGGCAGTGGTCACATCTTCATATCAGATTCATTATAGTCCAATCTCATTTGAAAGCCATCATCCCCAGCTATAAACAGGCACTGAATCAGCAGCTGCTGGGGTGCTTCTGCAGGGGAGAGCATGTGATGAAAGAATAAGAAAATGCCTTGTCATTTGTTGGCAGGCATTGAAGCCGTAAGCCATTTTCCTAAAACAGCTTATCCATTTGAAAGTGGAAGAAAGAATTACTCTGGGGAACAGATAGAGATGATTAAGACGAAACGTATCTGAGAAAGGGACTTCAAACATGCATTAAATTAATCTTGCCAGACGTCTCCGTGTTGTTATGAGTAATTTCTTTGTAGTTTGTTTATATTTAGCCTTTGAGAGGTAACGACCAGGTAACGGGTAACGTTCGTCTTTCCGTTTGACTAATAGTGTCAGCGCCACAGTTTGCGAAGCCCTCGTTGGTGGCGATGATGCGCGTTCCTGCAAAAAAAGTAGAAATAAAATAAAGAAAGAATTTTACAGTTAAAATAAACTACCCCGGTGTGTAGCTCTTGTGAATTTAAAAGAGCTGATTTATTTTTATGTAGTAAAGAGTCTTCTCGTGTGTTCAGTATGCGTCCCGGCGGGTGCTACAAGGTGTCAAACATCGCCCCATCTTGTGCAGAGTTTGCTGATTTAAAATTTGGCTCATTAAGTTTGTTAGATTTTTATTAGCTTGTAGAGAGTCTGGCCTTGGCTCGGTGAGGTTCTGTTAACAAACACAGCTGCCAAAAGCTGGGTACACTGAGAGGCAGCAGCAGAGCAGAGGGACACTAAACGCCAGCATATACACCCCATTGTTCCCACACTACTCCGTGGGGTGGCTCCTATTATCTGTCTGGGATCCGTGTGACGGCTCCCTTAGTGAAAATACAGGGTTGTAAACCCAGGAATGGCTTTCATATATTGACCATATACCAGTGGATGTGTGATGGGATTACATCATATAGTTTTTTCACACTGCATGTGTTTATTGCCCAGTAAAACTTGTTTAGAAGGAAACATAAATGTACAGTAAAGAAACAGCAGCTCTTTTTAAGACACCGTATTTATAAAGCTCTAAGCTATAGAAATCTATACAGCATCTTCTCTGCTGGTGTGTGCACAGTTCCACTTTCAACCTTATAGTGTCCACTGTGGACAAATCTGTGGCCAGCACAGGTCCAGATGGAAGGAAGGAGTTTCCCTCGATTTATCATTATCTGATTGTTGGTATATTTTGTGAGGAGGCAGCAGTTATTGGGTTGGGAGTCACATAATCCAACAACCTGTTTTTTCCACAGGGAGCATCAATCCTGTGTAGCTGCGTGTGGCCAGACAAATACTCTAAGATTGCGTAATTGCAGGGATTTGCTGGTTGCCTCGGGTGTTTGTGGAGCCCATGCAAGAATCATATAATGGGCTTTGAGATGTCTCTCCAGTGTGCATTCGAGATCACAACGTGCGCAAGCCTCGATATTCTTTTGCCTGTACTGTAGACTGTCATTGCCGGCTAAAAAGTAAGCAAGTTTGTTTTGTTTAGTTACATTTCTCCTAATAAAAGCAGGACAAATATAGCGAATAATGAGGAAGAAAGAACCAAGGCATTCAGTAAACAGCCTACTGACAATTAAGACATTAACATCACACCCTAGGCTCTACGTTAGACTCTGTTGGCGAATCATTTTATGCTTGACTTCTTAAAGATTGTGTCTCTTTCTGTTCAAATCACTGGTTACATTTGTAACCGCCTTGTCCACATGTAAGACTAGCATGTTATTTGGATGTCGACGAATACGAAATACATCAAACCTCACAATAAAATATCCTACTGGAAGGCTAATAGAGGCCAAGCTCTCACTACTGATGAATATATTGACAAGAACAGAGCCTCAGAGATCACAATACATTTCCCGCTCCCTACATTATACATGCAGCGGTAATTATGTCTTTGTAGAATGACTGAATTAAATTACAATTATTCCTTCTATCTGTTATTCAGTCCTAATTAACTGGTAGGTTTTATTCAATCCACTGTCTTTTACTTAGACTTTCCTTTGCCCCGCACACTTTTATTCCCTTCTAAGCGCAAACACGATCAAAGCAGTTTGCTTATAATTAATTACAGTCTCTAAGCTAGGGCCCCGTTTTAGCCTGTAGTTTCATGTTTAATTTAGGGTCAGTAATTCGTAGATTCTTCTGAGCGCATAGTAACGGTTATCTATATTCAATTCAGACTTTAATCTTGTTGTAAACTAAATTATATTGATATTATTAAGAAGGATTTAAATGGCATCGAGAGGCACATTCACCTCTGACCACATCTGTTATATAGCACACTTATTGTAATAAGATTCGACTAAAAGATCATGCATTCATTGCCCTCATAATGACCTCAGAAATATAGCATATAGCACCCAAACCTTATCTCTTTGGCTCAGTTTGACTTTATTGTCCATTAAATTGTAAATGATGCTCAGCTTATTAGCGGTCGGGAAGTACAGAGATATGATTTAATGCTGTTTCTTGGAGGGAACACAATAAGACTAAATTGAATGGTTTCCTTATTCACTTTCACGGACTTTAATGTGCTCTTAAAACTCTATAATTGGCACTGTAACTGGTCATATTATATCCTCCCTGACACTTGTAGCCACTTGTTCGTTGACAGTGGCTAATTATCTCACACAGTTGCATTCTGGAGGTTGGGGGATGTAAATAAAAAAGTAGTCAGCAGTTAGAAACATGGTGATTCACGAGGGCTGTCTCACTCCTCTGTTCTTCAGACTTCCTGATAAGAAGAGCCACCAGTAAAAATTATACCACTATCCTTCCACTGTGTATAAGAAGTAATTTAATCGCTATTAGTAGCAAATTTGAAAGACTTAAGGCCCTATTTTTGTGTGTGGATGCTTTGATAAATTATTTAGAAGCCTTAATTCGAAGTAGCCCCATGACAGTATTTTCTTAAAGGATTTTTTTTAAAGTAAGTTAGATGAGAAGATCGGTGAGACTTTTATGTCTTTACACCAAATCAGATGCCAGATAACTTAGCTTGGCTCAGCACGGGTGGAAAGTGCTAGCTCATCTCTGCTCAGAGATAGCAAAACGCTTAAGCTCATTAATTAGGAGAGTATCCTGTTCGTGTAATCCTCATAAAAACAACAAATTGTGTTTCAAGCATCATCGTGTATATCACTATATCCATGGCCTGCATCGAGTCTTGCTCGGGCGTTTATTTAATCATTATTATCACAGATGACCTTGAGTTCAGGTTCGGTGGTTCGAGCATTGAACTGATGACACTTTACAACAGATTTATGTGTTGCAATGTGTTGCTTTTACTCCTCAAGTCGCAAACGGAGCATTTCGTACACCCTAATGTGCAAAACTGTCCTAAGAAAAACACAGATCCAAACGTTGCAAACAATGCAAGTAATATTCAAGCTAACTCTTAGAATCAGTCAGCTTAAGAGACAAATGTGTCCAATTGCACGGTTTAGATTTCTTTGCCATGGATGGCCGGCCTGTTGTATAAATTCTTAGTGATTTGGCCATTCGGGAGGCATCATGCTGTGCAATGTATGAAAAGCCCAAGGACACGAGCTCTTCTGGGACTGAAATAATCAGCGTCTGCTGTATTTTTTTGATGTGTTAATTTAAATTCCAGAAAGCACTTGAAGTCCAGCCAAAAGGCAAACAGGGACACTTTACATTTATTTTGTGTTGATTTTTCTATACTTGTGACAGTAAAACCTGCCGTCTGCTACATTTTATATTAAAACTTTGTATGATTTACCTGGTTTGATCTAGCTTGGGCAGAAGCGTTGCAGTATTTAGGGTGGATGTGCCTCCATTACCGTTTTTTATGAGCCTCATATTGGATTTCTTTGACCCCCCAAAAAATATGGTTTGCACATAATGTCTGTCCCTATTCTGATGACTGCTGTGCAAAATCGTGCTGCCAGTAAGCACTTCATATGTATTATTTACACACTTCGCCCCCACAATGTGCTGCAATTAGTGTGTATCTGGTTGATCCAGAGATCAGGAAAGTCAAATGCAGCAGCAGCAGCTCTGCTCTGTACAGATAGAAGCACAGTCCTCTGTGATCACAACCCCCTGTCACAGGGCACGAGCCCTCCTCCTCAGATCCGCATCAAATCAATGGTGTCAGACACAGCGCCATTATACTTCCATACAGTAGACAGATTTTCCCCTCTTCCCTTTCTTGCTTATAGCTGCTTTGCAGTGGGAGTACCAAGCATGTTCTGAATGCCTAATACTAATCTGTCCTGACATTCAAATTATAAGATCAGTTTCTATATGTATGCGTGCGCTATACAACACCGTGCACTTGTTCTGACACCATGCACTCAAACCACCAATCAGACCATGCACTGTAGTCCTGTGTTAATTAGGATGCCAGAAACCCCTTGTGTTAAAAAGCAGTTCACATGTTTTAATTACAAATGAATCAGAAACACTTGCAAATCCAGAGTAATTGTCTAGTTTGGTAGCTATGTTTCCATAGCTACCATGTCATCTCCAACCAGGAAGTAAAATGGGATTGACTGCTATTCTTTTTTTGTGATCACTGACTAACCCATTCGTTCAAAAAGCAGCTCCATAATGAACATGAATAAAGAACATAATCAGGTGAAATTAACTGTAAGCACAATGCCGCCCACATTCACTGCATCAGTTAGCAAACACCCCCATCCAGCGGACATGTGCGCATCATGTGATTTGTGCCCATCTTTTCATTTATGTTGTATATAAATACACGGCATGCAGTTTATGAGAATAGGTTAATTGGAAACCCTAAATTGCCCATAGGTGTGAATGCATGAGTGACTGTGAGTGTGAATAGTTGTCTGTCTATGTGTGTTAGCGCTGCAACAGACTGGCGACCTCTCCAGGGTGTACCCTACCTCTCGCCCCAAGACAGCTGGATGGATAAATACATGGCAAATTTTCTATTATTTCTCCTAAATATATATTTGTCACAAATTTGTTACTAACATTAGCACATGTATTTGCTGATCATTTTATGCTTATATGCTCATTTTCTCTTCAAAAGGACAAATAGGCTGACTGACTTGAAAGAATCAGGAGTATATCAAATGTCAGGAGGGGGGCACAAACGTCTGAATAAAATGTCATACCAATCTTTCCAAATGTTGCCGAGATGTTTCATTGTAATATCCCTCCATAGAGCCATGTCTGTACTATAGAATGACTTTAAATTGTTTCTTCTGCTCCATTATTAGTGAAGGATTTGGTCTCCATCATGGGAAGCTCCATGCTGACTTATTTAAAACGTGACAAAGCTCCTGCTCAGAGGGCCACATCAGTTGCACGATAACGGAATTCTGCAATACGTCTTTACCTCCTCAAATCAAAATGCAGTGTTGCTGGAGAACAGCGGTGACTTGAGGAAAAAAAATGTCATCAAGGAAGACGAGTGTTCATACAAGCTGCCTCAGTGATTAAAATGACAATCTGTTTGTGCTCACAGCTTGATTGCTGGCAGTCTGTAGCTTCAGGGAGCTTGCCCAATCTTTAGTTATCTGTGAATTCTCCACAGTGAAATTTGTCATCAAGTCTATATTTCATTAGAACAGATCAGGTCCTAAAAGAAGGCCTTACATTTAAATTCCGGCTTCAATGTCATTCTTGTTTTGCTGTTGTTGATTTGTCAGGCAAAGCTAGGTGTTTGACCTTGCCCTGCATTATGTGCTTAATATGCTTAACTTACTATAAAACTTGGTAACGCTTACAATCACGATTCTTAATAAATGGTAAGTGCATAGTTAATGCAATTTTATTCTTAACAGTCAACATGATATAGAAGTTAGCTGGTTTGTAAACCACTCTATAAATATTATTTGATTGTTATTATAAACTTTTCAAATGGTTAATAAATTGGTGCGGTGCATTTATGAACAGGATGTGAACCATATGTTATATGTGTTTGTGGGTATGTGTTTTATTTCACATATCCTTCCATCTCCTGTAGTTATTCTCACATGCCTTCTGTATGTTTGGCTTTGTTGATTAATTTAATATACCATCAACCTGCAAGGGACTGCAGATTAACTTTAGCCTGTGTGGCTAAATCTGGAATATTTACATGCAGCATCCCTTTTAAACAAGCATAAAATGATCAGTAAACACTGAGATGTAATTACCAAATATGGTATATAAGATGTGACATGTGATATAGTTCAGAAACATCAGCATTAATATTAATTAATTAAAACAGCAAAATTGTTAACAATATACGGTAACTGTTTAATAGTTTATGTAACGGTGATCTTCAGACCTCGTTTGCTGCTTGTTGAGGACATGAAGTTTCTGACTTGCACTTTGTAGGAGGCAGATTGCATATTATCCAGTAATGAAAAAACGAGGCGGCTGTCCATCCATCCATTTTCTTATCCTTATCAAGGTTGTGGGGGCGGGCTGGAGCCTATCACAGCTACAATAGGGCGAGAGGTGGGGTACCCCCTGGAAACATTGCCAGTCTATCACAGGGCTAACACAGATAGACAGACAACCATTCACACTCACATTCACACCTCTGTACAATTTAGAGTCAGTAATTAACCTAACCGGAGTACCCGGAGAGAACCCAGGCAAACACGCATGCAAACCCCGTACAGAAAGGCCCCGGCCAGTTGATGGAGTCGAACTCAGGACCTTCTTGCTATGAGTCAAACCACTAGTGCCAACCATCATAATATATTGCAGTGTCAGACAACTGTTGCTTCACATCCTGCTTACTTGACTAACTTCCAATCGGAGGTTATATACAGGTGGTTATTATAAAGTCTTATCCGCTTTCTTGAAGATGTACAGCACTTTATATACACATGTGTGTGTGTCAACTATTTTAATTTTAATTTTCTCATTCGCTCACTCCCCTGATGGAAATGGAGCAGAAATCTACATTAACAAAATGCAAGCTCCCTTCCTTACATTTCATCCTCTTCCTCCTGTAATAACCTTTGGAAGAAACTGTTATTAACCTGAAGAGACCCTGTTCTTGTAAAAGGAATATGGAGGTAGAATGTGAAATGACTTAAAGATTAGATATGCCAGGAAGTCACACAGGGATAATGTAATATTTGGCTTGAACTTGCAGTGTAGTGCTTCTTGTTTAAATGACTGATTTGATGGAGATGTTGTGCCTCGCCTTTGCTGAACAGCATATCTTGATAATGCAAACATGCTTCCTGAGTATAAATTAAATGCTCCTCTTCTTGCATCTTAGTGTGCTGGACCTACATCTGCCTCGGTATTTACAGCTTGTCTCGCCTTTACCCCAACACCTCGGGATTTGACCACTCAGACGCTGAACTCTGGCATTTTACATGCACTTCTAGATTTGGTTATGTTATTCAACTGTCTGGCATTTCCAAAGGTCACAACCTTTACTTGTTCATTTGGTGCCTTTGATGTCAATGTTTCTGTGTTCAACATGAGTTTTCCCGGGACAGATGTCAGAGGCCTGGGCCTTGTTAGGGCAGCAGAAGGCGCTGATCGGTACGATTGATCAATCCTCAGCAGGTCCTGTGTGATCTTTTCTGCCTGTCACTCCCTCCTTTAACTGCCAAGCCTAATCAATGCAGAAATGGTTCATCCAAAACAGAAGTAGAGAATTAAAAGTCCAACGGTGGCAAGATGTGCACATTGGGGATCATAAGACGAGAAAACACCAAAGAGCTGATCCCAGTCTTCTTGCTCGAAACTTCAAAATTCTTCATCTGTCTCACCGCACCTCGGATATTTACACCGCACTCCGCGCACTTGCGGTGTACAAGTGCGCCTTTCCTATAGAGAGGAGACCTGTCCTGTATGGTGTGGATTTTCCATAGAGACACTGAGAATATGACAGCTCTTCCTCTAGCATAAGGCATTATCTGACAGTGGGGAAAGAAAAGCAGAGCAAAGTGGTTGGTCTGAGTGGCTAAAGACTGAGAGTGATGAACCGTGGTGGCCTCTTTCTCTCCTGTGAAAGGAGGCTGGGCTCATCCTGCAGCAGGAAGGTTAAGGATTTATCATTGACCAGAAAATTCAAGTGTGTGTGTGATCAGGGTGGCTGGCCCAGCTCTGGGCTAAATGGAAGACTAATGGATAGAGGGAGCGAGCCTGACGGGCTCTGAGGAGCCCTGTTCGCTCTCCCTCCACCTGTCATCCATCACATTTCCAGCTGATACTGGGAGATAGCTGTGCCACACTGGTGGGTGGGGGGTGGGGGGGCAAAAAGAGCAGGCAGAATGAGGGACAGCACCAGCTGGATGAGGACAGGGACACAGATGTGACTACTACATGTCTTTAGGAGCAGTCGGTGTTTAGCAGCCATTTTCATCCCCAGATGGAGGAAGAGAGAGGCCTGTGTGTTTGGGGAAGGATGATACCACAGGCTGTGCTCAAACTACAAGTACTCTAACAAGACTAAGTTGACAATCAGTGCACTCAAACAGCATTCAGAGTACATCTTCAGGGCTAATTAGATTTTCCAAAATATCAATGAGCTGTTTGTATTATCCCGCAACACCTAAATGGATGAAAGAGGCTAAAATGAATGAGAGAGAAGGAGGCGAATGGCTTAGTGACTATTAGTATTGAGGCTTATGTAAGTAAATTAGAGCTCTTTGTATGTTTATCAGTAAAAAGGATATAAAGCCATTCATACAACGGGGTCAAGGTTCAGCTGTTTTCTCTCAGCGAGGAAGCTTTATAGGAACCTTTTCACATATCACTGGCTCTCCTTTCTCTTTGAGAGACAGTGAACAACAGACACACATGCACACACACACACACACACACACACATACACACACACATACACACAAAAGCCAGTGAAATGGCTTTTTAAAGTCCTTTTATATCAGCTCAGATTAGAGTTCTTTTAAAACAGATGTCACCTTGAGGGCAAAGAAAAGAGATTATAAATTATTTGATCACCTCTCCACCACGAATCTTTTACCATGGTCGTGCCACAGTCCTTAGATTTAACGTCAGAAATAGTATCCCTTCAAAGTTAATGCGTAGCTTGGCTTTTCAAATAAAACAGGGAACAAGTGATTAAAAATCTAGATCAAAAGGAAATGATTTGATCATGAAATGCAGTTCCATTGTGCAGTGGATGGGAAACTAAAGCATTCTATTGTTAATTTAAGAGAATGGTGTCTGCCACTGAGCACAAATCAGGGCTCCACCATTGAATGTCCATCTATCCATACATACATCTTCTTCCACTTATTCAATTCTGGGTCGCAGGGAGGCTGAAGCCTAGCCTAGATGCTATAGGGCCATATGCAGGACACCCTCGACAGGTCACACTTACATTCACACCTATGGGCAATTTAGAATAATCAGTTAACGTACATTGGAGTACATGAAAAGAGCAAACTTACACAGAAAGGCTTCGGCCAGGTTTTTGATTCATGCCCATGACCTTCTTGCTATAATACAACTGTGTGAGCCTACCATAGCATGTGCTGATGTTACATTTTTATTGTATAATACATTTAGTTAAATTCTTTTTTTCTTTTTTTTACTGTAGGTGATCCACTAGTCCATAAATGTTTCTAAGGCTATGGCAGACATTTCTACAGGCAATCCAGCTGATTTTGTATATCTTTACCTGCTTCTTAAAATATAGTTTTTTCCTCTCCTTAAAAAGAGAATCTTTGCTCCTCCTCCTTGTGAGTCTTTTGGGAATTTAATCAAGCCTGATTAATTTGGAGGAGCAGGTCTAACTGCTTCTTCATCCAATCAGAAAATCTACATATTTTCACATCAAAGGGTGCTATGACAACACACAAGTGTTGGGTTAATTAGGTTAATTAGTCTAACACTTCAGGTTGATTATTGGTCTCACCTTTGATACCTTGACTAGGCAATCAAAGGAGAATCTGAAATCTTCAAAATGAAGCAATTTCTATATGCAGTCTGAATATAAATCCAGACTAATGCTTGTAATTTAGTGACTGACATTTTTCACGTCTTCTGTGCACTTTCAGCTCATTGCACAATTTTTCAGAAAATCTGTGGGGGGAAAAAAACAAAACATAATTACCATCTATTTCTGGTTTTGCTTCAAGTACAGCTTCAGCACACTGTGATGTGAAAAGGAAGTTGCGGAGCTGATGTAAAACTGCCAACTCAGATATTACAAATGTTTCTTCATGTAATTTCTGCCGCCCACCGGTTTGGACCAAAGTCAGACTCCCTTCGCATATTCTCTCCCTCACCTTTTCTGGTTTTTAGTGTATCATCTTGTATGGCAGTGGCTCTTGACACTTTTGTGTACTGTGGCTGTTAAAATGCAAATTTCACAGGATTCAGCTTTCCTGTTCTGTCGGCAATTTACTGTATGACGTCCCCATCTCCTTGCCGCTGAGCAGAGATGTGAGTGTCAGCTATATCCATCCTCCTGAGCCTCTGTAAAATACCTTTTTGCACAGACTGCAGCACTGTTCCTTTCAGGCGACCAGCGCTGTTACAAGCACCTTACTCTTGGGTCTCTAATGTTTTAGGCCCTGACATTGTTTGCACATCTGCTATATGTGTTTTAAGGTGATGGTAGTTCAGGGAAAACCTTAAGCTGTGCTGTTTCCTAGCTGCATTCAGATAGCTGTGATAGTTCATCTCCTGTGTAAACACTGGGAGACTTCAAGACCCTTTACAGCTAGAATAAATCTCAGACAAAACAAGCCCCTGAACGACAGTGGTATGATAGTATATTCACGTCACACTCTTTTGTAGTGCCAAAATGAACATTATGCAGGGCACCTTGCCACCTTTAGATTGCATGCAACAAGGGCAGGGCGCTATCTGGCTGATGTAAAGTTTTTAATGTGGACCTGCTGCATTTATTCGACGTGTGGTGATTGGAGACATGTCTGCCCATTGCAGATGTTCTGATAGACTTGGACCTTTCCCAAGAGGAAAGTGTCTTCTCACCGGTAGTTTATTATTTGCGGCACTAAAATATGCACAGAAGCGCTAAGAATACATCTCTTTCTTTGTGGAGTTCCCTGTTGCCGCTGTGTAGAGTTTCATCAAAGATGCTGGAACAACATTGGCATTTTGTAAACACGTGGGATTAATTGTCACAGTCTCATTAACTCACAGTATGCAGAGTAAACAGCCTTAGCTAAGGTGAAATGAAGCATAGTGCAAATAATGTGCACTTAGCAAGTGGAAACACTGTTCGTCTGCGTGTGTGTGTGTGTGTGTGTGGCGG
>VURO01018441.1:0-31409 GCA_015108175.1 Pelvicachromis taeniatus | reverse complement strand
CTATGATAATGCCACCCTAATGAGATTCCAGATTAATTGCTTGTCAGATAAATTGATAGCAAAGTCTGTTTTTTCCATAACAGTTACGAAAGCTACAACAACACATTGAGTTATGTTTTAATCAGGGCTGAATTCTTTCTAATGCTAACATATTAGCAACTGTGAACCATCTGTTAAGAGTCTCATAACTTATTTGAACATATGACTAGATGGACAAACATGCAGATACATAAAGATGTCCTCTAGTGAAATTATGAACACAATGTCAAACCTTAACATGCAGGAAATTAGATTAAAAAAAAGGTTCTTGCCTATTATAGGCCATTTTTATTTTACTTGTCATTGTGTTAGTCTTCATCTTGGACAGCTGGCAGTTACAGTTAATCTCATTTATACACCTGTGCTTGGGGAAACCTCTGGGCCTAGTTTCAGTGCTTACTCTCAAACTATCCAGGGTGTGCACAGGCCTGATGGCAGTGTCCAGCTACTGTAGCAGGGCTGGACAGCTTTTTTTTTTTTTTTCTTCCGGAGGCCCATACTGAGTTTGAGTTTTTAAGACAGGAGAAGGGCCTATATTTGCAATTGTGATGGTTACACATTACAGGGAAAATATCCATCCAGCCATCCATTTTCTTTCAGTTATCCAATTCAGGGGAGAGCGAGAGGCAGGGTAGACCATAGACAGGTTACCAATTTGTCGCAGGGCTAACACAGAAAGACAGATCACCATTCACACTCACATTCACTCCTATGGACTATTAAGAATCACCAATTAATCTGACCCCATGAGGAAAAATTGACTAACATTAAAGAAAAGCCATCAAAATCCTATCCTTGGTAAACCTGTCCAACCTGTCCTATCCTATTTAAATTTGTCTGCATCTTTTCAGATGTCTTATATACAGTAGCAGCAGTGATTCTTCAACATCCTGCCGCTTTGTCTTCTGTTTATTTATTTATTTATTTTTAGGGTGGGAATTCTTTTCTTTTCCATTTGGACATTGCAGGTTAGATTTAGATGCTCTGCAATCCAGTTGTGGCCGTCAAGCCCTATTTTGCCCATGTGTGCACTATTGTGAACCTGAACCATGGCTTCTCTACATCCTTGTGGAAAATGGCAACATAACGTACATTTCTATGTAGTATATATCACCATAAGTTTTGTGTTGGAAGAAACTCAGCTTTGTTGTCTCATATAATGGTTACATCACGTTTGGAACTTTTTGGGCATTTTCTGGTTGCTTCAGCTTGGCTTGTCATTTATTCCAACAACTGAC
This sequence comes from Pelvicachromis taeniatus, assembly GCA_015108175.1. Classification (NCBI taxonomy): domain Eukaryota; kingdom Metazoa; phylum Chordata; class Actinopteri; order Cichliformes; family Cichlidae; genus Pelvicachromis; species Pelvicachromis taeniatus. The sequence goes on along the minus strand of VURO01018441.1, from coordinate 30,132 downwards.
ATAAATGAGTACATTTTAAACTATGAGTAGTGCTCTCCTCTTTATTAGCTTTAGCCACAGCTTCCTCCCTTTACCTATTCTCAGTGGGCTTTGTAATTTGATGTAAAAGCTGTACTTCTTTTGGTTCTGCCCATGAAGTTTTGCAGCCACTGTGAACATTTCTGCCTCCAGCTCTCTCCCAATTAAACATTTTGTATCAATTCTACCACATGCATCTAAACATGCACCCTCAACCCCTTCTCCCCGGATGCTCACGTTACTTGTTGCTGGCAGTCGGGCTGGTAGGCTGGGCAAGGGGCCACCACGGGCTCCTGGAAGCTCTCCACACTCCCCTGCACGGCGCAGCTCACGTTCTTTTGCACCATATAGGCGCACCAGTTCCTGAGGAGGGAGATAAACAAGGACTTAAGCATATATACCAAGAAGTGGCAATTAATTTAGAGCAATATACACCAAAGAACGCAGCTGGACTATAAAAGTATCATAACAAGCTCCATATGGTTTATGAGCTTTCCCTAAAGGCGTCGTTTCAGTGATCTTTGTCAGACTCCCACCCCGAGTCTATTTTAATTTATCAGAAAACATTGGAAATGCAGTGGTCTGCTGTACATAAGAGACTGGAGATAATCAGTGACGTTGCGGGATTTATCTGCATCTTATCGCCAACATTTGGCAACACTGGCGAACTCGAGCCAAATTTAGACAGGAATGTTATCAAACTACATATGACCATAAGAGGCTAAATCCTCGCCAATCTAAGGTCATTCAGGTAACTGAGAAATCTGGAACTCATAGGATTGTTGGCGTCTTGGCAGCAAACGCGCGCAGCGTTACCTTTAAGCAGAAACACCCGTCATGAAGCGCTTATTAGTTTGTAAAAGACGGAAAGTTCGTCTGAACTGTACAAAAGTCATTGCTTACCCAGTCCTGTGTCTGTGTACCGGTCCAGTGTTTGCAGACCCGTGGAACAAGCCGTAAGAGGAGGGGGTCCCGTAAGTGAGCTGAAAGTTTAAAATCAGTGTAAAAACTGCCCACCGCCTGTCCATCTCTCCACGCCTGTACTTCATACTTAGAAAACGCATTAAAATAAATATTTCTACCACAGAAAAAACTACCCTGTTATTACCATCTGCAAATTTCTCAAACTCCAAAGTTACATTCCCCTTGTGGCTGATTTAACTCCGGCAACTGAACTTTGAGGGAAGTCCACAATCACTGCAACTCCCTTGGAATGACGTTGAAGGCCCACACCCACCTCCTCCACCCCCAAAAAACACCAGGGGGGGAAACGATTTCCTTAAGTCTATTATTTAAAAAAAAAAACCAAACAAACAAAAAAGTTTGTAGCCCCAGAGTTTAGTTTTAATTAAATGATTCTTTTAAGTTTTGGTGGTTAAGACGCGATGATTAATTAATGCGAGGGACGAGGGGGGATGCGGGCATCATGAAGTCAGTCAACAGCCAATAAGTCACACCTCACTGATAATAGGGTAATGTCATTTGAATGCAACCACCAGAGTTGAAAGACGCGTGTGAAGTGGTGGAGTTGATGATATTCATGACTTGGGATAACAGTAGTAATTTACATTCCGCTGGATAATGGGAATAAGGGGAGGATATATATTCTGGTGTGCACTCTGTTCCTTTCTGCATCAGCTCGTTGGGCAAATTGTATTTTTAAAGCCCAACTGAGCAATTTGCTGATTTATTAACGTGAATAGAGACAAAATGTACAGCATTAAATAGGCCTGCACTAGAGCTTCAATTCACAACACTCGAGGCAAAAATTCATTGTCGGTGCTTTTGCACTGTGCGAAAAGTGCGAGAGTTTCCGTGCTCAACATGGTGCTGCTGTGAAAATGATTCTTTGTGTGAAATGCCCTGCAGTTACCCTGTTCTCGTGCTGCCGTGGTGCAGGGAATGCTGTATAACTTCTTCTCCCTGATCAGACAGATGCTGTCATTTAACGTAATACTGATTAATGGGGTGGGGAGGGTGGGGTGGTGGTGGTGGTGGTGGCAGCGACCAGGGAAGACTGAGAGTTAAACAAAGACAGGGTGAGAATACAAAGCAAGAGGTGGTTGTCTGTGAGGTTACAGAGGGATTCTTTAAAGCATCGTGGGAACGGGAAACGAATAACAACGCAAATGGATGTACACAGACAGATCTAACCCTTCCCTGTCTGCTCTCACAGACCACAGATAGCCATTTCCTAAAAATAAAGACTGCAGTGTTTCATCAGACAGCCTGCACCAGGTCGGCCAACTGAAAGATGCCGGAATGTGTTACATAAGTGAAAAAAAGTCTCTTGAGGATTTGATTTTCAAATGGTTTAATAAACAACAAATGTCAGGTTAGCCTGACATAAACACCTACCCCCACGGGAAAGATCCTTTTAATGAGGTTACTGAGAGTTTCCTTCTTTTTCTGTGCTAACATCTTTGCACTTCACACATAAAAAATAAAATAACTTGCATTATAAAGTCAGCAAACTTCAACGTTAGGGCTTTTCGGATAGAGGGGAGGAAAAAAGGATGCTGTGAAGAGACTTCATGGGTGTCAAAACTGTTGACACTGTTGTTTCTTTAGTGTCCAGTAGAGGGCAGCACAGCTGCAGTAAAAACAGCAGGCACTCCTTGTAGTCATGGCAATTCTTATCCGAAAGTGTTGAGAGTGAGAAAAGGACATTTCATTTTTGAGGCAACATGAGGGTAAAATGTTCAGTATCATCACCTTGCCGTGCTGCCTTCATGTCAGTCATCCTTGTCATGGGCTCTGAATTAACCATCAACTCTTTATCGTGAGCAGCTTTACCGCCATCATACACTTTTTCTTTATTTACAGCTAATAACGACTGACATTTACAGCGTGCTGCCAACAGGTTTCAGTTTCACGAGTTCAGAACATCACAAAAATCTGTTTCCATTGCCTTAATTGTATGCGGATTAGAGCACGTGCTTATTGTCATTGTCCATGATGACATTATCAAGGCTTACACCTTCACAGTCATTAACTTCATATACGCCCTGACATTCATGCAGAACAGGAAGTATGAAGGGTCATGACTGATGGAAAATACCACGCTATATTTTTCATTAGAAAGAAGAAGAAGACCCATAAATCCAGGGATCTTTCCTCGCTGCACCTCTCCGGGATTTTCTTTCTTCTTTTTTGACTTTGTCGAAGTTGGAGGACTGATTGGAAATGGAACATCCGCCACTGAATCCGGGGAGGATCATTTGCAGCCAACGATGCATTTGTCACAGAGATGCATTTTGCAGGGCCAACCCATCGCCGTGACCCCTTTTGAATCCTCCTAAATTCACCGAAGACGCGACCTTGATCTTTTCACTTACTTATAATAAATGCGGCGGTGCACCTGTGGGCGGGGCTGCCGCTGCAGAGGCAACACAAAGCAGATTTTTCACTGGAAGGATCAGCTGCGTGCTCCACTGCAGACTCACGTCCCGAAACACTCTGCTTCAAAGCACGTGGGTCAGATTAAATTCAGACAGCACTATCTGTCCATGTAGGCACCCCGTGGATTTCGTTTTGTTTTGTCTTTACACCAAAATGTCTTTGTAAAATTAAGTAATAAATAATAATAAAATTAAAAAAAACATTGCCTTTTTGTGTCACCAAGGGAGAGTGAGCAGTGGTACAGAGATCACTTTCATTTGGCAAGCAGCAGCTATGTACCACGCGTATTACACCAGTGGGTGACTCAGTGGGAGAGCCGAGGCCTGCAAGCACTGCCTACGCAGGTGTTTTTCAAAGTGGGGTCAAGGGGCTGCCCAAAGGTGCTGTGGTGGGATTGCTACTTCAATTTTCCTTTTCTCCCTTACACTCCACACAGTGAAACAAAGAGAAAGACATGCAGTGTTTCAGATCACACAGTTTACTAGATTTTCTCACTCTTGGATGGTTTCGCGCTGAGGAGAATTTGAAAAAGAAAAAAGGTCTCAATCTGAGGCCCTGCATGTGGAGATGCTTCAGGATTTGTCCCGTTAGAAGGCACGTGGAAACACATAAATGTATTTTATGGCACAGTGAAGCAGATGATCATTCTCTCCCACTCTCCAAGGCTTTTTTCAATGTGGGTTTGTTGTAAGGAATGTAGAAGTTATGAAACCATGGAGATTCAGCTCTGGCTGATCTTCCTCCCCCATTATTTCAGAATTACCCCTCATCTTCACTCTCCTCATCTCTTCTTTTCCTTCTCTTACATTTCACCTCCTTGAGAGAGAGAGAGAAATAGAAAGAGAGGGGGAAAAAAAAGGGAGACTTGACAGAAACCAACTTGTATCACTGTCACTTTGTAATGGTCGACTAAACGAAAATAGCACCCTAATTAGTCAACCTTTCCATTATGTGTGACACTTACATTTGTGGGCGCTTAGCCCGATTGATCTTTTTAGGTTATTAATTGGCATAACACTGCGAATGACCTCCTCCGGATCAGGTTGGAGGTTGTTGGATTTTTCTTGTTTTGCTGAGGAAAAGCATAATGATTCACTACAGAGCCATGATGAGAACATAAGATTAAGAGAAAGTTCAAACAAATGTCATGGTCTGAGACAGACGGGGAGACAGACGCGGGGAGACAAAGGGAGAGAGACATAGCTGCCTGTTGTGGATGTACACAAGTAACGCACCCACCTACCCACTCACTCGCCTCCCCTTCACAGAAACACACGCAAAGACGCAGAGTCTCCCCCCGCTTGAGTCTCTCACACACGTGCACACAGACATGGGCCCGTGCACGCAAACACACACACGCCAGATTAGAAAAGCTGATTTATTGGTTGTAAAATGTTAATATAGCTATCAGCCGTGCTCATGAATTGTTAATTAAGGCCTTGACATGCTCGTCACCTAAAATGTTAATGAGGTGAGATTGCGTCAGGGCCAAGAGGTCTCTGTGAGCTACTGAGCAAAGACAACAGATGAGCTGAATTCACGAGCCCCCCTTCACCACCATCACCCACCATCCTCCCTCCACACCCACTATAATAGGAACGGCTGACGGCACCTGAGATGGGTCATGCCCATTTGCTTACAGAGTAATTACATTAATGAATAGTAATGCGGGAATTTAATGTTGCAATAAGAAAGAAAACGATAAATATGATGTATTTTGACCCACCACCAGCCTGTATATGTAGTGACCTGTACTAGCTGACTGGTTGGAAGGAGTATTTAGTGTTTATTTGCTGCTTAGGGGAATGTAAAAATGAGATGCTCTGTGATAATCGTGAGTGATAATACAGTTTCACCCTACTCTCAAATAGTCCAGAATGATGGCAACTGCTATATGTCACTGTTATAAGGTAATTCCAGTGTCTTCAGCAGTACTTTAACTAGACTACATCCTGATTTATCCACTTTAATAATAAAGGACACTTTGATTTCCGCGAGTTCAACTGTAAAATTTAATGTCGAACAACAACAACAAGGCAGGGGTAAGAACAACGGCGAGAACGGGGCGGCGGCGGTGAGCCAGTCAGTTAATTATTAATTCACTGCATCTGTGTTTGATTAGTTGAAATGCCAGCTATAGGAGAGGCTGGGTCAATCAAGGATATTAAAAATCTGTTGTGTCAAAGTGAAAAGTGAAATCCAACAACAAGCCTTACTGACAGTCCTGTCAAATTTCAGCTGTGCTTTAAAAAAACAACCAAACAGAGCCTCAGTTAAAGCAGTTTTTGAGTAAATCTTTTGCTTTGCTCTGCTATAACAAGCATAAATAAACTTGGAAGCTTGTTTAGACACTACTTGAGTCCCACTGCAAATGAGACTTGGCTTGTCTCTGAATTAAATAAACGCTAATTGTATATGCATGGATTGATTACTAATTGGGCCTACAATGGACAGACTCTCAGGGGACAAAAGTCACAGGAGGCCTCCTTTGCCAGAGTCTTTGTATAGTGTAGAGTGACAGTCAGCCTGTTTTGTTGCAAAGGTAGATCAAACAGCTACACAGAATATCAAAGACTGAAAAAAACCCCCCAAAAAACAGAAACAGCTCCACTACACAGAGACACAGAACGACTTTCTGTCTCTTTGAGTCTTTCTGTATGAGTTTGGGGGTGTGCTTTCATGTCTGCGCCAAGGGGCCAGTCTCATATTATAGCTACGTGCATGGCCTACACTATAGCCTATTAATATTTAAATTATGCTTGTTTTTGGATTGAGGATTAGCAGAAAGAAAAATAAACTAATTTTTCTTCTTAGAAAAAGAAAGCAATGTAATAAAAGATTAAATGCTTAATTCCCTTTTGTACTCAAATGACAAAAATGTGTACCTAATAAACTGGCTGGTGAGTGTATTGCTTAAACACATTGTCTATCTGCTCTCTAAGGTAACCTGTTAAAGTTCATTCATGATGCTTAGGGAGAGCTCTGTGGCTGAGCGGGTATGTGGAATAATATCAGAGCAGAGATTTCCTGAGTTGCTGACCCTCTTTCTAAAGGGCAGACTCCAAGTTTTTGCTGTTTATACAACAAGTTAGTGAACAGAGACACGAGCCATGTTCTTTAGCTCGTCCTAAAGGTTTTATATGTAGTAGTGGCTAATTATTGTTCTTCAACTATTAGCTTATTCTGAAGACCTAGTTTGAATTGTCTGAGCTCATTTTTCTTTTAGTTGTTGCTTGACTCTGATAAGGTCTATTCCTGAGGTGAAATCCGGTCTCCGTTGCCAGTTTATTAAGCACAACTTGTTAAAATAAGAGCAGTGTGATTCAACAGCTAATAAGTGATGGCTTCACAAAGACATTTTAGAGTCCTTTTTGCTGTTACACATGTCCTCATTCAAGTGGTTGACAAAATATTAGAAGCTGTACACTGTAGTAGCCTACAACACCTCTCTAAGACAGTTTTAAGATATGAAATTGACTTAATTGTTGTAGTAGATGTTAGTCACAGCCGGTTGGCCACTTGATGCAGACACTCATGTGTGAATATGCTTTGTGAAAAAAATTGCTGCTGTTGTTTTTAGGGTGTTTTTGTCTTCTTTGCTTTCTTCATCTTTAAGTGTGTTGTGAGTATACGGTTATACCAACTTTTGTCACATTCAAGATGAACTATGACAATCACATTTTTTTTGCATACACTTGACATTTAGCTTGACAATGAAGGAATATTTTCCACTCAGTAATGGGATTACGGTGGCTGCTTGCTTTGTGTCCCAGTTACATCTAAACCCCCAAGTCTGTTCTTCACTCAGCCTCTCTCACCTGGCCCTTATCTAGTGCTTATGGTCAGCTTTTGCTAATCACAGCTGCATACTAATAGACTGCAAGCTCAATATCATAAATTTGTGAAAAATTTGCTCCGTTAGCTCACACATCTTTGTCTGCTGATTTCTAGGTTTCAATTTATCCAACTTGGCTCAGTATATTGCTTTGCAGCAGCTGAAGGTGCTTTATTGGAGAACGCCCATGCGATGCCTGACAAACGTAACATCTGGATAAAAGGTGAGAAGGTGATACTTAAAGCTCCAAGTAAAATGTATTTTTGACTAAACACAGTTAGCGCAGACAATCATCAGACTTTCCCATGACATCACAACAGAGCAGAATTAATAATATAATAAAAGTATTTTATGTGTAATAAAGTACTGTATATCGGTGCTTTATAAGAAAAAAAAATAACAGGTGTTCAGTCCTCTGGGAGAGTTATGCAAATCTCTCCATAAAGGAAAATTGTTGCTGGTGTAATGGTTTTTTTTTATTATATATTTTTTTGTTCCAGCACATGTAAAAGTTTTTCGGTTGTTTATTTTGTACAGTCAGTTTGACACAGTGGCTTCTGCCCACTCATAGAAAGTGTTCATTAAATACTAGTCACGCTGTGGTCTGAGACGCCCCTCACTCCTGTGTTAAACCAGGACAAGGTGAATTTCACACACTCGTTGACATTAAGCTTTGACTAAAATGTGACTTTGGGTAGGGTTGGTAATCTTTAGTGTCATAACTGAACTGCGCTGAGCTCGTGGTGGAAGGATGAGTTCAGAGCCTGGAGGTAAAACACCAGCTCGAGTCTGTCTCTTTATTTGGTTTTGTGGTTGAAGTGCATTTTGGCCTTTTGAGACTAACTGTTTTAGTTAAAATGTTTAAGTCAGTTTTCTTTTATCTAAGGTCATACAATACAGAGTAACCAGAGAAAAATAAATAAATCACTTTTCCACTTCTTCCTGATTTACTCACATACTGTTTTTTCTAGGCAGGGAGGTAACTTGTTCCTGTTTGTGGCAAGTCCTCCAACCCACCACAGCCTATACCCAAATGATTTGTGGGTACAGGCTGTCTCATTTGCTCCAGTCTTTTCATGTAAATGCAGAATGGCTCAATGATGCTGCGATCAGGGATCTCTGGGTCTCACACCATTTGCTGTAGGACTCCTCCTGACTCTGTGGTGCTATGTGGTCCTATGCTGCTGAATGAATTTGACTGACAACTTCTCCCTGAGGGATGTAAAGTGAATAATGAATAATTCTGCCATGATATTACTGTCTGTGCTTGTAATTGATTTGGACCATATCACGCAGGAAGGCTATATACATAGACATTGTATATTGAATACCAGCACAAATAGTCAGACTTTAATACTGCCTCGCTTTATGATGGTCATTGTTAACCAACACCTTGATTTTTTTTTTCTCAGCCATTCTGTTGTATTGATTTGTTGCATGACCCAATTTTGGCTAGGCTGTAGCTGTCAGACAGATGGCCTCACATTTGACTCTTAAATATTTTGATAATGCAGAGAAGTTTGAAATCCAAACCAATCCAAAGCCTAACCCTTGCAAAGCATGCCTAAATTCAATTTGCTTGGATAGCCACTCCTAGGAAGATTGGCAAATGTTGTGAATGTTTATGACTTGTGAAAAATCTTTCACAGTGTAGAACTATGGAGTTCAGATTGTTTGAAAGTAGCTCTTCACTGTTTGATGGACAGCAACAATTACTTTTCTAAGTGCCTTGCATTCCTTGGCATTGTATTAGCACACACCTAAATGCTGCAAACCATCAATTACCAAAGTGTCTGCTTTTACAGTGGTGCTCACACATGCTGTTGATCAGTTAATCAAGTAGAACTAATTAGCAGCAGCATCATCATATGCACTCGATGCTGCTGATTACCCTCTTAATTTCCACACAGCAATAAGTGTGTAGTTACTTTTTCACAGGACTGTGCTGTACTCTGGTTTCCATGAACTAACTTTGTGGATCCTTTCTCGTAAAGCTTACTTGTGTATTGTGCGTTTTATGTTAAGAACTAATACCACATAGAGAGACTTTTCTTTTTGACATCTCTTAAACTTGTCAAGGAGTTTTAATCAGTCTATCTTTGCCTTTGACCTTTCATTCTTTTAGATGTTATCTTTGCATTTCATACATTAAAATGTATTAGTAGATGACATGAAATTAATACAGGATTTTCTTCTTTTTTTACACTCCCTTTTTCCCTTTTCGGGAAAATTCAAAAAGAAATTTCATACTAAAGGTATGAACTTTGGAAGGTTAAAACTTGATTTTGTTGATCATAGTAAAAAAAATACTACAGAGCGCTAACTGGGCTATTACTCACAAGTGTGTAGTGTGTACTGAACTCCAGGATTCAGTAACTATATTACACAAATGAAGAAGAGCTTACTGTAGCAGCTTTGACTCTAAATACTTTACCATAGGGCTGAACTTCACATAAGAAAGAAAAAGCAGTCAATTCAAGTGAAGCCAACATGTTTTCTTTATCCGAGTTGATGAAGTTCATCTTTTCACACAGAGAAACTTGTCTTTTTGACATCTCTTAAACTTCTCAAGGAATTTTAATCAAAGCGAGAAGTCTATCTCCGTCTTTCACCTTTTATCCTTTTTAAATATTTTCATTTCATGCTTTAAATTCTTTATCTTTCTATTCACTGTTTTGTCAGGCAGACACACGCTCCATCTTAATGTCTCTTATTCAAGGACTGGACTGAATCAGATCTAAGTGATGTAACCCTATTTAAGAGTTTGTCCTTTTGTTATTCAGAGGGAACAAACACTTCTCCATCTGTGCTTTGTGCAAACGTGTGAGAAAAGAAGTAACCCTGAGCTTTGGCTTGAATGCCGCCGCATTTCTTGAAAAAGGCATACAGACTTCCAAAAAAAATCTGACGCATTTTCTTAAGTTTGGTTGTACCGCAGACTTCAAGCAGAGCGTGACTCTTTTTGGTGCAGACACTGCAGTTTGGACATGAAGTTTGATGTTGACTGAGAGAGTTAACAAATAATGCTTTATTTGATTTACAGATATATGCTTGTCAGTCTTTCTAATGACTTAAGTAGAGTATTGATCTTATGCTGCACTATGACTCAGAGTAAATGTTTGTGCTGTAAATAGAAGAGATGGAAGTGATGATGTCAGAATGGTCCCGTAATGCTATGACCCACTTTGCGTATCACCACTCCTTTTACCGTACATATTCCCTCAGTGTCCCTACTCTTCCTCCCCTGCAGCACATCCCCCGTTGTGTGCTGTGTCTCACTTTGTGCCAAAGCACCCAGCAGAGATTTACACAAAAGTAGTCATCTTTTTCAAAAAGATGACTACTTTTCAACTAGACCCAGAAAGAACAGAAGAGGAGGAAAGAAAATGCAGATAACCAGTGGTGTCTGATCCATATTGGTGTGAATGTAATTGAGTTCCCGCTGTGAGGAATCTGTCAGAATCACAGAACAAACGCTGGCTGAATAGTTGAAAGGGCAGAGAAAATCTGGGCTTTATCGCAAAGCTCTGTTTGCATATCCTTGTCAAACTCACAAGCAAAGTATATCACACATGGCCTTTGGGTAGACATCTTAGATTCATTACAGCTGTCTCTGATAAAGCTGCAAATTATGCTTATTTAAGGTCTATTTTTATAGGAGCAGATGGGTCTTAAAACATATAGAAAAATATAGACCTCAATAGGAAAACACGCATGGAGCAATAAAAACACTGCTACAATAAAAATACTGAATAAGAAAAACAAATCAGACACGATCTGCTCCTTGCATCGTTTCTCCTTGTTTTCAGGAAATTGTGACAGCCTCACACTTTGAATCTTACACTGACAACAAATCTCCCCATTTCCCACCTACTGTGCCTTTCTATATTACCAAAGTAACAACCAGAGCAATTCAAACATAGCATTCTTAAACAGTATTACAAGCTCATAAAAGTCAAAGTTAAGATGCAGGACGTGCTGGTTTGCCTTGTGTGCTTACTGAAGGTTTGCAGTATATTATACACCCTGAAACCCTTTCATTTTTTCCATATTTAATTTTTCAGACTAATTTAGAAATGGGTTGTGTTTGTTTCTAGCAAGTCTGCAGGAAAAACTCAAACTCACCAGAAATAATTAGAAAAAGCAGACTCACTGGCAATGATAAATTGGAAAGCCAGAGTCTTCACTTTGCCCTGACCACCGCTCAATTCAAAAGGCACTAAACCCCTACACTCCTCCTGTGGGCTCTCAACTCACAGGTGTGTGAGCCTATTGCTTGTCGGGCTGTGTATGGCCGGGCTCAGTGGGCTAAGCCCTGACAACCAGGCACGCTCCCTAAGGCCTGTGTCCATGGTCGGAGTCCCGGTAACCCTGATGGAGCTAGTTGACATTTTTTGGACATTTGACCAGGACGTCTCCTGGGTGCCTCCTAAATTAGGTGTTCCAGGTATGCCCTAGAGCTGGAAAGTGGAAAGTCTCTGGTTCCCCTCACTTAGACTGCCACCCCCACAACCCAGGCTCACACCCTGGGCCCAGGGAAGACATTTATTTATATAAGGTCTCACAGTTGATTGTGATGCTTGTCAGAAGCAAAACCACTGTTTGGAGAGAAATGTTTGGAGACCTGCAAGACAGAATTATTTAAAGGTTTAGGTCTGAGGAAAGATACACTGTTATTTCAATCCTTGGAACTACCCATCATATTTTAAGCAGCTCAGCCAACCTGAGTAATTGGTGAAATCATGAATGGCACCTATGTCTTTAGGTTCCTAAACCCATTGCTCAAAGGAAGCCAAAACATGGGCTGCATTGGTGCAACTTAATAAAGCTTTAAACAAACAAAAAACACTAACAAGCAGACAACCTGCCATGAGTAAGCACTTGGTGACAGTAGGAAGGAAAAACTCAGGGAGGTGCAGACATCTGCTGCGACTGGTTAGTCTTGTGAGGGGAGGAAGACCCGGCAAAAGACACAACGTGTCTTTAGATTTAGGCTGCCCTCCTGAATTAAATTAATGTAACCAAGGTTGAAAACAGAAGTGCCAGTAACTCAATTTTTGTGACAAAAGCAATTCAATTTTAAGACTGGTCACAAAACAAAAACACTTGTTTGTATGCATCTGAGATTCTACAACCAGTTAGCACAAAGGATTACCCAGAGTGAGGATGGAGAAAAGTGTAATAAGAATAAAAATATATAAATAATTGGATGTTTCTGTGTGCCAGTGCACCAAGGGTCATCCAGCACTATACCACTCAGGAACAGGCTGGTTTAAGTGTTTACATTTCAACAAGACAATGACCTGGATGACCATCAGTGGCCTCAGAAAAAGTTGGAAACATCTTACAGTGTTCCAGGTATCAGAGCCCAATAGAGCACCTCTAGGGGTTTTTGAAACTGCCTGAGCAGTGATGCTTCCCATGAAGTATGGTTGACCTTTCGAAGTTCTCCAAGAACAATGGGAGAAAGTTCCAAAATGAAACACCCTTGTAGGACCATTTCCAAGAAGACCTGAAGCTGGCATTGCTGTCAAAAACAAACAATTAGCAAGATCAGGGTCTGGATACTTCTGTGGCTGGGATATTTATATTCAGACATTAAATGCAGAAAACCTGAAAAGATCTGGAAGATTCCCAAATAGTTTTAGAACAATAAAGCATGACTGCTTTACTTTAACTCAGAACTAGCACATTTTATCAGGTAGGTAAGCTACCCCTAATATTTGAAAGTGGAGGCTTGATTTTGTCTAAGTTAGATAAAACTGTCCTGTTATTCAAAAAGGCATAAAGAAAAGCACTGGTTAGCCTGTGAGTTACCCTTAGAGTTGATCTGTATGCCTTAAGGGAGAGTAACTTCCCCATGAACATGATTTCTATGGTTTTTATTTTTGCCTGACTCAGGCAGGCAGGAGTTTTGTTGAAATTATGATTGTTTTATAACTTCTGGGAAGCTCACTCCAGTTGGCACCACACACAGTGTTTTCCCAGAGTTCTCTACATCAGGGTTGGCAATTGCAAATAAGCACAAACTCATAAATCAAAGCGCCAGAGTTATGAGTAAGACCAGGTAGAAAATGCTTGAATCTTGCCTAACTGTAAGGTGTTGTCATGACTTCAGAATCCCTCACCTATTATTGTTGTTGTTGTTGTTGTTATTTTGCAGAGACGTGCCTCAGCCGGGACTTTGGCTGCCATAAACTCTATAGAGTGCAGGCGCTGTTGGCAGTAAAGGCTAATCTTCAACACTGGAGACAGTGATTAGGGAGAGGGAATCAATAATACATGGTAAGGGATGGCTAATGTACCACAGGGACTAACAGACAGTGACGTGTCTGATACCCAGCCCGCTGTCTCATATCCGCTGGTTTTCGACACAGCCAAAGCAAGCACACGAGGTATGAAAATCAACAGGGGAAATAAAAGCTGGGAAAGAGAAAGGTTAGACAAATAGATATGAAAGAGCTTTAAAGTGCCGAGAAAGCTGCTCTAGGAGTGAAGCAAAATAAAAGTGAAAAAGAAATTTAAATGCGTATGTTTAAATTAATTTTTGCAGATTATTAAATAACATTATGGAAAACACTTTAAAAAAAAAATTGACAGCAGAGTAAGAAATGCCAGAAAAATACCAGACAAAACAAACTTATTAGAAAATCTTGCGTTTGAAAGATTGCCCTCCCTCCTCACACTGACATGATGTTTCAAAAATCAATATGGGGCTGTGAAACGGGCCAAAATGAAATAAGTGTGCAAGCTATCCGGGAAATAAGATTGGCAGACAGACAGAAGCATGCCACCAGTCTCTGGGGACGGATGCTCGCCAAGCGGTCTCTCGTTCAGAGGGATTGGGGTTAATGTCTCCTCTGCATTAGCACGCTAGCTCCACACCAGCCATCTGACCTCAGCTCCAGAAACACTAGATGAACCCCCCACCCTCACACACACATACACAAACTCGAAGATGAACAAAATAAGTGTGAGAGAATAATGATCTAGTTAATGAGTGATTGGGACAACTGTGTGCGGTATACTTCGGCCCCCACCTCTCTCCCTTTTCATTACGCCCCCACTTCTCTGTCTCATTTCCAGCACTGCTCATCATTAGGCCGCAAACACAAATACACAGAGTTCATAGTTCTAAACAATGACACTGGTCCGCACACAAGGGGCTGATGTCCTGAAACGGCTTCTGTCACAATAAAAGCTCATTACTGAACTGACACTCCAGAAGCAGACTCATGGGCCCGACAGGTAGCTCGTTATTGCTTGATTTTCTCTTTGTGGCTTGAACCCCTCCATCGGCAGTTAGCTCCCCCCTTTTACCACAACTGCTTATCATGCAGGATATATGACAAAGCAATGGCTGTTCAAGCAGATATATATTTTATTTCTCATATTTTGCACACCTGAACACAGCATTCGGCTGTGGAATGTGAAATCTCATTGAGGAGGACAGGAGGCAGCAGCTCTGTATGTTGAGGTAACAGTAAAAGCGTTGCCACGGAGACTCAGGTGAAGTCACTGAAATGTTTTGGCTCCTAACCTTGACTCAGATAACGCTAATGTGAAGCTCAAGAGGCATGAAAAGATGATTTTTGTGTTCAGAGGTCTATTGTGTCCTTATTCACTGAGTTCACGCTATTCAGACTCTCAATGCCACCAAGAGGAGAGGGAGTTTATAAGACCTGTGTTATAATATAGTATATAATATAGAACAAAGAGAAAGGCACTACATCATAAATGTTTAAGCTGCTTTAATGTTGAGCAGCTAACTTTTTTCTTTTATTAGGTGGAACACGGCCATCACTTTTACCTGAAGCTCAAAGTTTTGCGGTCTAGCTTAAAGTCCAAAACTTTAACTTTAAAAAAATGAAAACAGGAGCAAATGTTTACCCTGTAGCAGCTGCTGTTTGGCACTAGAGTTAAATACTGGCACAAGTTTCCATTTTCTCGCAGGTGGATTGCTTGATATAAATAAACATTAATTGAACTTAATCAAAAAGTGTATCTTATATATGCTATCAATGATTTATCACCCTTATTCTCACAAGGAACGCAATTGTTGAAAAAAAAAAATACTACTTTATAATGTTATTTAAGCTCATTGCTGAAGCTATTTAAAGCAAAAAATGTCAGGAAACCATTGTTTTTGTTAGCAGCCAGGCTGTTCATAATGCTTCCAGTTGATTGATCATCTATTCTGGCAGTCAATGGCAAAAACTGTCCATCAATATTGATCAGAGTGAGTGTGTTCGGCCAATCAATTTGTTTGAGCAACATTTTGAACCTAGTACATAGATTGAATTTCCTTTGCTTCAACACTTTAGTGTAGTTAGTCGTTTATTCTCTGTCCATCAGTTAGAAGATTAATGAACCATCTAGGTTAGTCAATTTCAGTTTTTAACAATGCAACACTGTTGGTGTCGCATTCATCATTTTAAACATTAGCTGCATATTATACATACCTGGAAAATTGTTTTAGTACTGAATGTTCATTTATCCCAGACTAGTTGGTACAGAACATATGAACCCTCCTCTGTTACACAATATAGTCTTTTTCAACTTTACAACATTTTATTATATAATTTTGTAACATTTTGCTAAAACAATTTGGTAGTGCACCAGTTGTTGTCAGCTAGAAAGACTAGCTGTCAAAGCTGAGACACTGTAATTATTTTTCTTTTCTTTTCTTTTCTTTTCTTTTCTTTTCTTTTCTTTTCTTTTCTTTTGTGTATACTGAAAAATAGTGGTTCATTTAAGTAAATCGTGATTTTGTTTTAAAGGTCATATATTAGTTTTGTAGTTTTGTGCTTGAAAATACACAGGTCTGAGTCATGTAATATAGGTTGGTTATAATGAGAAAAATAGCCCAGAAGTGCATTTCATCTGTTTCCTCTGTACTGAAAACTTTACAAACCCGAGCTGAAATACTCTTTACTGTTATCCAAAGTCACTGACACCTTGATAATTACAAAAATGACAAAAAATGTGATTCTAAATTGTCCATAGGTGTAAATTGTTGTCTTTCTCTGTGTGCTAGCCCTGCCATAGACTGGAAAACTGTCCAGTGTATACCCCACCACTTGCACTATGACAGCTGGGATAGTCTCCAGCACCCCCCTGCAACCCTGATAAGGATAAGAAAAAGAGGATGGGTTTTTCATGCCATACTTTCCTTTGCTTTCCTTTCCTTTATTTTTTAGAGAATCCTTCAACATTTTGAAGTTGTGGCAAGTCTTTCTTTTTCTTTAACCCTGGCCACCACAGGCGAATATGTTTTTAGGAGATTGCATATTTTAGATGTGACGGGTTCTCAAGTTAGAAATCTGGCATGTTGGTATTTCTGATTTCTTTTTCATTTTTTTTGTATAAGTGACAACTTGTCAAGAAGCAAGCCTGACACAGCCTGAACATAACACTCTTAAACCTAAAGTGATTATGGCTTGTGAGTAACACCATAGGAAGCACGTCAGGTTGTCACAAACCGGCTGAGTGACACCTCGTCAAATGCTCGTTCACCCTCCCTTCACCGTGTGCCCTCTGTGCTGCCTACCATGATTCATCTCCCATGGGAAGGTGGCTTAACTGCAAAGAGACATTTGTATCTGAGAGGACTCCTCCTGAAGGGCCTCTGCTTAGTCCGTGATGACATTTTCATTTGACCCACAGGCAACATTCCCGTAATGAGAATCCATCAGAAAGCAATCTCCTAAAATAGAAAGGGGTTTCAATTCGAGGACGCTTATATTGATATGCAAAATATGTTAAAAAAGCCTTTCAGTTAGATGAGTTAGATACATGAGAAGCCAGTGGAAGCCATGTGAAGATGCGCAGGATTGGTTTGTTCCGCGTTTAGCAGAATACAATTATGCTAATGGATATGGACTTAGAGAGGAACTCTTGAAAATGAGAAAAAACATTAATCTGACTTTCAGGTTTATTGAAGACGTGCATGAAATAGATTTCACTCCACAAGTGTGTTTCAAAACCAATTATATATGTGTCCAAATATTGGTGCATAAAAACCCCAGTGCAGCTTCAGCTCCATAAACCTGTTTAGGGTAAAGAAGTGTTTGAAGAACAAATCACTT
Organism: Pelvicachromis taeniatus; assembly: GCA_015108175.1. Lineage (NCBI taxonomy): Eukaryota > Metazoa > Chordata > Actinopteri > Cichliformes > Cichlidae > Pelvicachromis > Pelvicachromis taeniatus. The sequence goes on along the minus strand of VURO01018441.1, from coordinate 12,789 downwards.
GGCAAAAGACTATTTTGCAACTGTGATTGAATTGAGATGAGACTTTAAATGTTTTTTTTAAATTATATATAACTGCAGGTTTTTACATCAACAAACATAAGAAGAACACGTTATGTGTACAGCCTTGTCAGATACGGTAACGGAAGAGTCTGAAAGGGCTAACCTAAAAACTCTCCAGAAGTACATTCAGCTTGATATCAATTCTGCCAAAGTTTTTTTTGCTTCTCAACTTGTTGTATTGTTCCTCACTGGCTCATATGTATGCACAGAAAGACAGACAGAGAGACAGATAGATAGATAGATAGATAGATAGATAGATAGATAGATAGATAGATAGATAGATAGATAGAAAGTTGATGTTTAAGTTCAGACAATAAGTAAGTGTCCCAAGTGTTTATCAGAGTGACTTCCTATGGAAATAAAATGAAATGTAAACAATGCTCACTGGATACTCAGAGACCCAAAGTGTATCCCCAACATTTCACTGCCAAATTCTGATCCTGCCATTTGAATTTTGCAGCAGAAACTGACTCATCAATCCAAGCAACGTTTTTCCAAACATCTGCTGTCCAATTTTGCGGTTCACATTTCAACAGTAGCATCATTTTTTTGTCCTTAGCTAACAGAAGTTGAACCCGGTGTAATATTCTGCTGCTGTAGCCCATCTGCTTTCCAATTAAATGTGTTGTGCATTCAGAGATGCTCTGCTGAATACGTTGGTTGCAACAGGTGGTTCTTTGACTTACTGTTGCCTTCCACACAATTTGACTTTGGTGTCCACTGGAGTAATGCATTTGCACAGTCATTATTCAGGGTAAGCTGTATCTTATAATGCATCTATGCCTGGAGGGGAAAAAGTCTATGCACAAAATTTGTAATCACAAAATCTGTATTTTGTAATTACAAATCCAAAACCAAATTTTCACATGGTTTTGGATTATTATAATTAAGCTTATAATGAATTTGTGGTGCAGCAAGCATCCTTTGGTTAAATGATAAAGTTGAGATAAGAGTGAAAATTATTGCTCTAATGCTTGAAATTAATATTTAAAATGTAGAATTTGAATATTTACAATCTGTTATTATTTGCATTTGTTCACACATAACTGTATTTAATGAAATCCAGCTTCTGGACGTACCTGAGGATAGATACATCATACCAGCAAACATATCCGATTTGAGCTTGTGTTATTACTGGAATTATACATCTGTTAGAAAAATGCTAAGATTATATGACTAATTGTCATTTCTCCCCATTTTCCAATGACATAACATAATTTTGGGTTTATATTGAATATTGAAGTTCTTGGTAATCGCAGGTCAAAACACATCTATCAGCTTGCAGGTGGCTGTTTTTGCTACCATTTTTACCTTTTTCCCTGTAAAAATTAATAGATAAATGTCAGCTGAAGAAAGCAATTTCCCACCCAAGTGCATGATCACAAGCTAAACAGCCAATTCAATAACAGATTTTGCCCCAGCTGGAGTCTTGCCAGCTGGAATCTTGCCAGACTTTTATATTAAAATACAATCCCTCTCAGTCAGAGGTATTGTTATCATAGTTGCTCCAATACTTTGCCATTCACATCTTTACAGTCTATACAGTTAAGCCAAGTCTGTTGGAAGATATGAAACAATTGTTGGCAGCGCTGTTAGCAAGGCAAAAAGACATCACTGATCACTAAGAGAAGTCAGCAGAAAATTTATTCTACATTAACATTTACCAGCCTTATTGAATGGATCGTAACTCATCAGAAGGAAGGCAAACACAAAAGTAATTGGCTAGGTTGCTTTAATAAAGTTTCTAAAAGTACAGCTTGGATCTGCTTTCACACTCTGGGGAAATATTCTCTCATTACGCTGGATGTGGGGGAGGAGGGAGGCAGCAATAAGGTAGATTTCATTCGAGGCTCAGGAGAAAATGAAACCTTCCGATGACAGTAGAGCATGTAATGTTTTCATCTTGTTCCACCCATGGAGGAAAATTAAATAAAAATTACCATTGCACATTTTTTTTAAATATATATCCTTTATCCTATTCTTTTGTATTCACACTGTAACTGATTGTTTGGTTCACAGTGCTTCAAATGGAATATGATTTATGTCTTAATAGTTTTTTAATGGCAGTACAACCACCTGATGTACTTTGAACTAACTGCTGCCTTTTGTGCTGAATGTATGAGAATAATCATTCAGCGTGTTTCAGTAATCACTGTCCACAACACTGAATGAGTGGTTCATATGCCATATATGAATAATCTATGATTTGTGGATTCACAACTGATTGGCTACCAGCTAGGTTTCAAGTTTCAAGTTTATTGTTATGTACAGATAACAGTGTAGCCACATTTATCCATAATGAAATTCTTTGGCTTTTGCTCCTCAGCTTTGCATGTGCATATAGAGAGTGTGCAGTTATGAGAAGAAATAACAGAATAACAGAAATTGGCAGTGGAAGTAATAATAATAATAATAATAATAATAATAACAACAATAGAAGGAGAGGGGAAAAAAGTATAAAATTATTAAATATTAGAGATTAGAGAATTTAGTTGGTAATAATTTATATTTAAGACAAGTTGGTATTTACAAATTGATTAGGTATTAATTAGGTATAAATTAGGTATTAGCTAAATAATTATATATATTTTTTAAAAACTGTGACATTTGAATCAATTAATGGACCATGTGGTTCTAGTTAAGATCTAATATATTCATTGCTGTTTATTGTCTTTATTTATTTATTTATAAATTGAATTTGTCTATAAAATGTCTGGCATTAAGCAGACTATCAAAGCTAAAATTTGAGAAAAGCTCAGGAAAACAAGGGAAAATCTGAAGAGTGTTTCTGCTTCGTGAGAAAAAAAGCTGCATCTTTGCCTCATGTTGTAGTTTCATCTCATGATATCTACACAGACATAAAATGTGAAGTGATCAAGGTAGTACTACAGAGGTTTTGGCTGCTGTTTTCAAAAACTACCTTACTGGGGCAAAGACCTGAGGGCAAAACATTTGAACTTCTAACAAGAAACACCTAACACATTTAGGGGAAAAGAGATTTGGGTTTAACAAGCCTAGATGGAACATCAACTGCTGGAACATTTGTGCAAAAACATTTTTAACGACATTTATAGCACAAACTACTTACGCTTTAAGATGCAGACATAAAACACAGTGTGCGCTAATTATTGATCAGTGGTTTTTCTGTCTTTTATTCTAGTGCAGGGGATATACCTGTTGTTTATTAAGAATTCTGCAGGGTAATCCTGCTCAGCCAGATCTAACAAATGCAAAATATTTCTGAAATAGAATTTTTAGAAAATTCATTTACATTTTCTGTTAATTTTGGATTGGATTGGTGAATTGCATTAGAAAACTGGTCTGCTATTCTTTGTTTCTACCCATGCTGAACATCCAACGTACTTTTTACAATAACCTACATTCGTCCATTCACAGACATTACAGACAGACAGACAGACACTCAATAAAAATGCAATACACTGCAATGGATGCATCACGGCCAATTTAGAGTCCAATGTCTTACACAAGGATACTTTGAGGGAGGCAGGGATCAAACCTTTATCCTTTTGACAATTTTTTTGTAAAATATCTCGGTCAAGATCCAAGATTGAAGAGATTTACTATCATACCAAGAAAGGAGGTAGCATGAGCAAACCTTACGATCCAAGCTTAACCAGTAAGAATGAAATGTGTTATAAAATTTAAAATCAGTTCAAATCAATTCAATTTTATTATTTTCAATTTTATATAGTGTTTTTTTTTGCTTAAAATACCCATCCCAATATTATATGCTGATATTTATGCAGTCGTTCTTTTGTTATGACACGATGTGGCGTCGTGTTTTCTCTTTTTTAGAGAGCAGTGGTTTTTGTTATGGGGTGTTTTCTTTTTTTCAGATAGTGTCAAAAGTCATTTTTAGTACTGAATGTGTCAAAAACTAAGGCCTTGAACACCAGTATTACATTTTCTCACACCTATCCTCCCAGACAGTGATTGATGGCTAAAATATAGAAATAATGGTATGTGAGAATCATGCTAGACAATAACCTGAGATCTGAGGGTAATATTGATATGGTTTTTGAAAAAAAGTCAGTGGTGTCTCTTATAGTTTGGCTCAGAAAACTCTACCAGTTCCTGTTTGATCAGACCCTCCTGACAATGTTTTATCAATCTTTTATTGAGTCTGTTCTCACTTTCACCTTTATCTGCTGGTATTAGTATCTCAAGGTCAAACACAAAGGTACTCAATGAAGCTGTCGATATGTGCAGCAAAGCAATTGGTCCAGGACAGGAATCCCTGCAGGATCTTTACAACAAACAGTTACATAAGAGAGCAATATCATTCCAGATTGTTTTCATTCTTTACAACCGCTACCCTCCAAAGAGTTCCACTAACTAAAACCAATATGTTCAGTCATTTCTTTCTAGTTTCAATAGATTCAGTTTTTAAGGATCCTAATTGGTTTCAATTTATTCATCCAAACTTTATATTTTGTATTTCTTTTCTTTTTTTTTTTCCTTATGTGGGATGTCTCAGGATCCCACTGCAGCAAGAAACAACTGCCTCAAAAGACAAATCAAGTAATGAAGCTGAACTTCCTCAAACACCATTTTTACTCAGTGTTTCTCTTATTCTGGACATTTTGGAGTTTTTGGAACAATGGGTAATGGATTTAATTGTTTCAGGTGTGACTCTTGGGTTCCGTTCCACCACTTTGAAGGCTCTTGGTAAGATCTTTGCAGTTAGCTCACTCCCAGGCAGAGTAACAACAATGCTGAAATCCCTTCATTCAGACAGTTTTAGTGTAAAAGTTAAGCCCAGATCTTTAGAAATAGTGTTGTAGTGAATGTATATTATGTTGCTTATTTTAAGTTGCTGTTAAACTGGTAGAGATGTAGGCATGGTTAATATGAGCAAATCTTTCCTAAGAAAATACTGTATATCTTCCAACAGTAGCCCCGGCGTTTATTCAAAAAAATATCCGGCCAGCCCGGCATTTAAAAGAGACCGACGGTTGTTGGAGACCGGCTCTTATTCCCTTCTCAGATGGAATTGTCACGGAAGTGAGAGGGAAAGAGGACCCAGGTGCAGTTTTTAGACTGAGGTGAAAAGTGCGTTTATTTACAGTGCTCCAAAACGTATTCCAACAGTTCACAAATAATGCAGTTCCCAATTGTGCTCCTCCTATGCGCCCGAGTGTCTCCTTGTCTGTGGTAGCCCAGTGCACGAGTGGTGCTCCCCAAAACTTCTCTTCGCTCCTCAAGAGGAAGTAAAAGACCAGAAAATCACAGTTAGCAGGTTCACTAGCCGACAGTTCCAGTTCAGTGTAATAATTCCACTTTGACGGTCGCCGCGCATTCAGCTTAAATGCCGCTGGTTGTAGATGACGGCTGATTGGAAACAGCAGTTACTAGACTTTATCTCTATTATAGGAAATGGCATTTCAACAATACACAGTTTCAATCACACTCCATCACGACAAACATGTATAATTATAAAAACTAAAACTGTGCTTTCACTTGATTTATATTGTATTTTTCCATAATTGGGACTCATGTAAAGATAACAGTATTAAAAATAATTAGCTCAGAAATTCTGGTAATCGTGCAGAACTTGCAGAGCTGTAATTTTTCTGGAGTTCATAGCAGCATTGTAACCAACAATCCTTTAATTCAGTGAGACAAGGTGTGAAATACGTTATTCCTTATTCAAAAGGTTGCTTTGTTTTACTAAGTGATGGCAGCTCTTCAAACTGTAATGATTCACACGGAGGACTGAAAAAGTTTAATATTACTTCATCGGTGGGATGGAGGGATTCGTGTGAATTTCTGTCACGTTTGCAAGTTGGCTTTTTTTGGAAGTAAATGGGCACTCTATCCTCCTGAGCTCTAAACGATGTAAGACACGCTGTGGAGGCAGTAACAGTCCACTTTGAAAATTGTACAAAAAGGAAGAAAGTTCTTTAAAAATGCTCATTAAAAGCAGCTGTGGTCTTCTCAGACAAAAACAAAGATCAATCCATGAGTGATATATGTTTAAAAATGTAACCCCAGCCAGTAGTCTTAACAAAGACTACTGGCTGGGGTTACTGGAGACCCCAGAAACAAAATAACAGTAGAAAAAAAGGCTGTTTCTACACTTTAACCACTGCTGGTGGGGTTTTCTATTTTTTTAAGCAACAATTTGAACACCAACTGTTTATTAGTTTGTATATCAAGTCTTGTTGCTGGGACTTTAGTGTTTAAATGTAGATGGCTTACAGTAGAAAACAGGCTGGAAATGAGGAGATGGAGAGAAAGAAAAGAATTTCATGGGCGGTGTCTACAACCCATTACCATTTTATTTGTCTTTTTATGCCAAACTCATTCATATTTCAGTCGTCTTTCACAGAAAGTTAACCATGCCTCCCCCAAATTCAGTTTGTCATCCATCGTTCATACTTAATTACAGATTAGACTGATTGTAGAGACAAACATGGACAGTTAGTATAGTTATTCTTATACTTCTTTATAGTGTGCTGCCAGGGGAGCATCTATAGTTGGTGCAGTGTCTCAAACAACAGGTGGATGACCTTCATGCTCACTGTTTATGGGGAAATTTATGTGTCTTTGACTGGGGCAGACCCTACTAAATATAATCAGAGCTTAAGTGGCATAGAATCAAGGAGAATTTGGTAACAAGCACTTGAGCATGTGCTTCCTGCTCCATTAAGTCTCGTGATTTATGTGAAATTAATGTACAGTCATACACGTGAAAAATTAAAAGTACAATTGTTAACAGAATGTAACTTTTAATTAAAGTTCATAGTAGAATCCAACATGGCGCTGTACCCTTTTCATTAAACAACGACACTGCACAGAGATAGTAAACCGCACATTCAGTCCTAAAGCACCTGTCACAGGTGTAGAATCAAAGTAGTTAGATCATAAACATATGCCAGAGATGGAAGGACATCATCCACAGCTATATAAACATAATTCAAATGAGGAAAATGCAAATCCTGCACTGCCTTGACTGGCCACTTGCGACTTGCTCCACAAGCGGCCTTTATTTTATATAGAGCCTGTGGTGTTGAGGAAATAAAATGCATGATGAGATACACTACAGGTTTGAGGAATTAAATGCAGTATTAGCCCTTAGTTAACAGTGCTACTGAACTTAACCACTTTTTATGTTAATTCTACTTGAATTTAAACAACTAATTAAATAACATGACCAAACTAAAGTGATTCATAAAATACTTGAATAATATGAATATGATGCCATAGTGACATGTCAAGGCTAAGGAGCTCTGGCGAGGAAGCTCATGCACCGTGCTTAGCTTCTCATTAACAAATGTTGCAATGACTGCATCAACAAACTCAATTCTTACTTTCTCTGAACTCCAGCGCAACCTCCTGTTACCAAGGTAACCACTGGAGAGTATAGTACACCATCAGAGGAGACTAAACCGAGCAGGATGCAAGCCATTGAAGTCAGTTGCACAACGGACTCTGAAACTTTCCTCACGTGCAGTTTTTGACATTAAAATACTAAATTTCAGAAAGGTGATGCAAATTGATTTTTTAACAATGCTGCTGTTGAAAGCCTGTGCATGTGATGTGAACTTGCAGAATAAAGACTGTGAATGATAGTGTTGCATTACCCAAAGGAAATGAGGGACTGAAAGGTATAGAGATAATTATTTCCTCTATTCTTCCGGTCTTTCCATTTCCCTGGTCTTCTGCATCCCATCTCTGGCTAGGCTCCGCTCCCCAGAGGTTTGCCAGTTTGCTATTCGTGTTTGTATGTATGCACTGTATCAGTGTGTGTGTCTGTGTGTGTGCGTGTGTCCATGTTAGACAGAAACACAGAGAGATTCTTTATATATTCCACTGCATGTGTACTGGTACTAAAGAAACAAATGCAAATATAATAAAAAAAAATATGTTTAAAAAAAGTTATTTGTGAAATACTGTTTTTATTTACCACATTTACTGAAAATAACATTTTACAATATTTAATATTTTTTCAGTTTTCAGTAATTACCTTAAATCTTTCTTCAGTGAATAATCATCGTTAATATTTGTGTAGTATTATACATCCAATAGAATAAAGGTTTTGGCAGAGATAATATTTGAGTAGGTAAATATGCTGCTTAATGCGAGAGTTGGCTGGTATTGTTGACACCCTGTGAGTGAGCCTATGTGTTCATGTGTGTGTCTGTGAATGCCATCATGGTTAAATGCCATCCCGATGATCCCGACAATCCCTCCTCTAGGGGGGAACTTCTTCAAAGGCAGATTTCAGCGTTTAGGCAGGTGTTTACACTCTACGTCTGTCTGTAGACAGATTTTGTCAGCACTACAGCATCACAGCCTAACGTCCGTCAGTCTCAAAACTTTACAGGTGACATGGAGGTGAAGGCAGAATCATCCTGTCTGAGAATGTGCTTTGTAATATCTAATGTGCTCCTGCTGCTAATTTGGTTTTGTGGCCTCTATCTCAGCCTGAGGAGGGTATGTGGTTAATGTGGTCATTTAAAGTATGTACTATTTTGTCAGTTTATTCATAAGGGACAAGGCATATGCCAACCAATGGCAGTTTCAAATGTCAGGGTGTTGCACATATCAATATTTGTGTATTGACTATGGAGCCAAATGTGCATCCTGGAGGCCAGGGAGGGTTAGCACAGGTCATATAAATAGCAGCATTCATAGTCTGACTCCAGCTGGGGATCTTAGTGACATGTCATTCTCCATTGCCGTCTTTTTTTTTACTTCCTTTCAGCTTTGTTGGTATCCAAAAAGGAAAAAAAATACCGTCCAGAAAACACTTTCTACTGAATGTCAGTAACTTTAAAACCACGGCAAATGTCAAAATCCATTCGCTAATTCAGTCTAAACAAGTCCTGAAGTCTTGAGAGGTGACTGGCATGAGGGTGAAGGATGATGGGCCTCTCATGACATGGCAGCGCTGTGAATATTTCCACTGGCACGAGGTTGAGGGTCATCCATCTTTCTGTGGAGACAGAAAGACAAATAGGCTGACACTCTCCGGTGACTGGCTGTCATACATCTATCTCATCATTATTGAGCTGCTGAGAACCGGCACCCCATCAACCCATGTGACACTGCCAGCATTTTCACTCAGCCATGGTGCACAGGATCAGACACAGCGACATTAGATGAAAGGCTCTTCACTGTGTGTTTGGAATGATAACAAGAAGTTTCTCTCAGGTTTGGACTCAAAAGTTTGCTTTTATATATCTTCATGGTACAAATTACCTTTGTACCACTTGTTAAAGTGGTACAATATACCTCAAACTTTAAGTGACTTTTTGCAATAAAAATATACGAGCCATTTCACCAAATAAATCAAACTATGAATCCAATAATTAGGAATAAAATTAATGGCAAGATTAATAGAGAAGGAAATAACCTGAGCAGTTTAAACATATTAGTTTGGGATCTGGGAATCTGTTAGCCTTTTTTTTTAAATGACCAAAATGTAATCAACATATTATTCTGCAATGAAAATGGGAGATAATTGAAGCCTTTCCTTTTTTGTCTTTTCTGCAGTGTCGTACGGAGTGTGTATTAAAGGAAGAAACCTCAAGCTGTCTGTAATATTCCCCAAACCCCTGACCCTGGAGGAAATGGCACAACACTGCTAAGAATAGATCAGCCCTGGGAGGGTCGATCTAAGCAATCGGCCCATCAGTGGGCATATCCTGCTGGCCTGATGTGTTTTGTTTCTAGCTGACTGCCCAGTGTAATCACCAGGTGCGATGAAATCTCATTATTCCAGGTCCTGATCTTGACATGCCGGTCTGAATAATAATGGCCAGCTAGTGTGTTAAAACTTTGACCCCAGCATTAATTGGGCATGACTTGTTGGGTGCCTGCACTGGAAGAGCTTGAGGGATTTTGTTGCAAGGGATTTTCCTCCCCACTGCAGCTGGTGGGGAGTGTGGGCAGAGTTACAGGGGACTGATGGGTCAGAGTTCATGGCTGTACTGCTTTGGCCAAGGTAGACTGTATCTCCTTTCACTCTGGTTACCCAATCTGTGAAACCTGCATCCAAGCCTGCTGTACTGGAGCAATGATACTGATTGTAGTATTTATTAAATGAAATGCCTATCTATTCAATAAGACTAGATCGACTGTGAAGGGCCATTAAAACAGGGAAGGCAATAAGAATGCTTAGCTATTAAGCAGGAGTCTTTGGAGGGTAGAGACAAATTGTGAAATTACTGTCCTGTGGGCTCCATGTGCCTGTGTATGTGTTTCTCTTTGTAGGCTTTTATGTATTTTGTGTGTGTGTATCTGTGAGTGTGCACATGTCTACAGCAAAGCCTAAGGAGCAGACACGGTCGCCCCCTGAGATTAGAGTGCAATAAAGAAGGATGAACGCGTTCGGAAAGCTCCAAAATGCGTTCCAGACACCGCCTTACTGGAAATCAATCCGCTCGGTCAGGCCCCCTGCGTACTGGGTTTAAGTGGGAGTGATGGCAGGAGAGAAGGAGCCAAGTAAAGGAACAGACAGTGCTAGAGAAAAGGAGGGTGGGAGGTAATAGAGGAAAATGAGTAGAAAGGCTAAGTGAGAGGAGCCGAATGAAAGCATTATAGTTAGCTCAGTTAGTGGACTAGCACTCTGAGCAGAGGTCAGTGTGAGTCAAAAGGACAAGAAGCCATAGAGGTGGCTGTTTGGTCTTGTTTGTTTTGTTTTGACGCTCATTGGCTGATGCTGAGAGTCATTGAACAGGCGAGTTCAAAACACCAATATCTCCGCTAGTTTAATAGCGTGCGCACATAAAAGGGAGTCCACTCTCTCTGCTGGAGCCAAACAAAAACCGAGGAGGACGGAGAACGCTTTTTTATTTTCCACTTTTATGTGGCCTTCCTGTGAAACTTTCTCCTGCTCTCTTATTTGAGTGCTTGATGTGGTGGGGTTAAGTGAGGCAGAGGTCAACACTCGTATTTGTAGTGCTGAGACAAACACAAAGACTGAGTAGAGTAAATGCCATGCTGACTTCACATCAGAACAATGATCATTGTTCTCTGCTGTGAATGTGTCAGAGGTGTCAAATGTGCCTCTTTGGACAATTACACACTGATCCTGTTGCCGCACTAAACACAAAGTGATAGAACACAAAAAAGATGTGGGTGCTCATCCAAAAGGAGAAATCTGCTGTGGAGGTGTCAAACTCACACATACTGTACAAGCACACATTGGAAAATAGTGTCTTACTTCTTAAACTTTATTGATGCGCTTTAAACACGGAGAGTTAAAAAAAAAGTGACTGATTTGTCTTGGTGACATTGGAGAACAAACATATTGACAACTTGCAGAGTTTCACACTGCATACTGATAGCGTACACATTGAACAAGGGCAACTGCAAAGGACCAATGCTTTGACTGCAGAGAAATGCTGTGCACAATGACTGGAACTTATTTATTTTATATAAACTATTGGCCAGCTAAATGACAGAAGTATAAGGCCAACAAATAAATGTTAACAAATCCCTTGAGGATCACTCATTGGTTCAGAGTGAGGATGTAAATACACAAAATGGGCCACAAAATATAGCTTCATTTTAAAAACATTTGAGTTTTTCTCTGATAATTTATAGTGGTGCCAGCAGACAGTTGTGCTGGGCCAGACTACACAGTATGTAGCAAGCATGACCCCATTTGTCATGCTCCTGAAATATGCTGTATATTCAGTGTCATAAAGAGCTGACAGCAATGGAAGTAGATATGGGCATTGTTAGGAGAATGGCAGATGCCAGTGAAGGACAGCCTCAGTGGCCCAAGCACATAATAATTCAAACCCCTCTTTTGCAGACTCTCTGTACTGTTTTTACTACGTACAACAGCTGCATTTCGATTTAAAGACTACCAATTTGCTTACTAAAACACAAAATAAGCAAAAAATCCAACTTCACGAACAGAGTGATTAAGCTCTAGAAACGTCGACCGTGCAGTGATTTACAGCTGTTGATGTTAACATTAATTATTGTCCTTCAAATGTGCGTCATAAGAGAAGATGTGGCTGTAAAGGCATCTCAAGGTCAGGATTATGGTTACTGGCACCACTGCTTGTTGACTATTTTCAATAAAGGCAGCTCTGACTGTTCGTTTCAGCTGATAGTTTACAGCAGCAGGGTGATGTGTGTTGACTGAACTATAATAAACCGCCTTGTAATAAATCGTGAGAGCCAGTGCAAGACTTTGGTTCTATCATGTGCTTTTAATAATTGGAAGACAGCAATAATTTGGCCTTCCCTGTGAAGTAAATACTTTCCATCCATCCATCCATCTTCTGCCGCTTATCCGGGGCCGGGTCGCGGGGGCAGCAGCCCAAGCAGAGAAGCCCAGACCTCCCTCTCCCCAGCCACCTCCTCCAGCTCATCCGGGGGAACACCAAGGCGTTCCCAGGCCAGCCGAGAGATATAATCTCTCCAGCGTGTCCTGGGTCTGCCCCGGGGCCTCCTCCCGGTGGGACATGCCCGGAACACCTCACCCAGGAGGCGCCCAGGAGGCATCCTTATCAGATGCCCGAACCACCTTAACTGGCTCCTTTCGATGCGGAGGAGTAGCGGCTCTACTCTGAGCTCCTCCCGGATGGCCGAACTTCTCACCCCTCCGTGGATCGCTACCTTATTGTGGTGGAGGGGTTTGTGTGTCCCAGGGATCCCAGGGGCTATGTTGTCGGGGGGCTATTTGCCCCCTGGTAGGGTCTCCCATGGCAAATTGGTCCTGGGTGAGGGACCAGACAAAGA